>JAJQKJ010000286.1:0-77942 GCA_029574335.1 Rana kukunoris
CCTCCTTCCTGTGCAGAGGGATGCCCAAAACCTAAATTATATATTTAGTTTATGTTTCTCACCCAAAAACAGGAAATTATATTTCTGGGGTGCACCAACTGTGTACAGAACACCTTTAACTACAAAGGACCGGGCCTATTTTTCAGACTCAGAATTTTTTTTGCTAACAAGTAACATTTTTTTTGAAAAAAAACACTTTTTTACAACAGTAAAGTTAGCCCATTCTTTATATTGTGAAAGATAATGTTACACCGAGTAAATTGATACCCAACATTACATTTTTCAAAATTGCGCCTACTCGTGGAATGGCGACAAACTTTTACCCCTAAAAATCTTGATAGATTAAATTTAAAGATTTCAACAGGGGAACAGTTTTGAGTTACAGAGGAGGTCTAGGTTTAGAATTATTGCTCTCATTCGCGGCAATACCTCACATGTTTGGTTTGAACACAGTTTTCATATGCAAGTGCTACTCACGTATGCATTTGCTTCTGCGCACAAGCTCGTCGGGACGGGACGCTTTGACTGTTTTTTTTTTTTATTATTTATTTTACTTTTTATTTTTTATTTTGACACTGTCCTTTTAAAAAAAATGGTGTCACTTTTATTCCTATTACAAGGAATGTAAGCATCTCTTTTAATAGAAAAATAGCATGACATCAAAAAGACCTCAGATTTCATATTTACACTAAATTGCAGTTAATAAAAATGTAATTTGAAAAAAATTCTCATTTAAGAGCATTGGGCGGAAGTGACGTTCGACATTGCTTCCGCCCTCCAAAGCTTTGGAGCCGAGCGGGGGCCATCTTCCCCTCAGTGGACGCAATCATCCCTGCCGCTATGACGGCTCGGGTAAGTGGTGAAGTCGACTGAAGCATGAAGGGAGGGGGGCCCTGGGGCAGGTTTGATTCTGAATGGGAGTGACCAATTTATCTAATCAGTTGATGCACTTTTTGTGTTCTGATGAGAAAAGTTGCAGTGTCTGCATCCCTTTACATGTGATTAACCTTTAGAGAGTTTATCACCAAAAATAAAAAAAATTCTGCTGCAGAGGATGTCCAAAACCTGACTTATAGCTTAGTTTATAGTTCCTTACCCAAGCAGGAAATTATATTTCTGGGGGTTCTGTGCACCAACCATGTACAGAACACCTTTAACCACTTAAGGACGAGGCATAACTGACTAGAGTAGACAGATCGTTGTTCCTAACTAGTAGGAAGAACAATCTGTCTCTCCTCTCCTCACAGAACAGGGATTTGTGTGTTTACACACACACACACACACCCCTTTTCTGGCTCTCGTGGCCACAATCGTGCATGGCTGGCGGTCAATGCAGTGCAGCAGACGCCCAAGCGCGCCTCAGGCGGCACGTGTCCCTGCTATCCATGCTTAACCACTTCAGCCCGGAAGAATTGACTGCTCAATGACCAGGCTGTACCCAAACAAAATTTACGTCCTTTTTCCCCACAAATAGAGCTTTCTTTTGGTGGTATTTGATCATCTTTGGGATTTTTTTTGCCCTATAAACAAAAAAAGAGTGAAGATTTTTTTTTTTAAAAAATACAATATTTTGTAAGTTTTCTATAATAAATATCCATTTAAAAAAAAAAAAAAAAAAAAAAGATTTTTTTTCTCAGTTTAGGCCAATATGTATTCTTCTACATATTTTTGGTAATAAAAATCGCAAAAAGCGTATATTGATTGGTTTGCGCAAAATTTATAGCGCCTACAAAATAGGGGATAGATTTATAGCATTTTTATTATTATTATTTTTTTTTTTACTAGTAATGATGGCGATCTGCGATTTTTTTTTTTTTTTTTGGGGGACTGCGACATTATGGGGGGACACATCTGACACTTTTGACACATTTTGGGACCATTGGCATTTATACAGCAATCAGTGCTATAAAAATGCCCTGATTACTGTAAAAATGTCACTGGACGGAAAGGGGTTAACACTAAGGTGCGATTAAGGGGTTAATTGTGTTCCCTAATGTGTTTCTAACTGTAGGTAGATGGGACTGACCTAGAGGAAATGACAGATCGTGGTTCCTAGCTATTAGGAACTCACGATCTGTCTTTCCTCACAGAACAGAACAGGGATGTGTGTGTTTACACACACACGTCCCTGTTCTGCCTCTCGTGCCCTCGATCGCTCAGGGCTGGTGTCGGCAACCCCCGCGATGCGCCTGCTACCCCGCTTAAAGGGACGACCGACGTACAGGTACCACAGTTTGCAGGATCATGCCGACCTGCTGCCGTATAACGACGGTGGCTGGTCGGCAAGTGGTTAAGAGGCTGACGTACAGCTAAGACGGCTCATGGGGATGTGCTGACCTGCCCTAGTATAATGATGGTGGCTGATCGGCAAGCAGTTACAGGGAGCAAACTATGCAAATATGCTTGTTTTTATAACCCATAAGTGAATTCCTTAAGAGCCGGTTCACACTGGGGTGACTCGTCAGGCGACTCAGCCGTCTGACGAGTCGCGCCCCATTCTATGCAATAGAACCGTTCTAATAAGAGTGACGCAAGTCACTCTGACTTAGAAAAAGGTTCTTGTATGACTTTGGGGGCGGCTCGGGGTGACCTGCATTGACTTCTATACAGAGGTAATTTTGCAGGTCGCCTCTGAAGTCGTCTTCAGGATGCCTTGCGGAGTCGCCCCCGAAGTCGTGCCGCCTAAGTGTGAACTGGCTCTAAAGGTAAATATCACCTTGTGATGTGAAACTTCTGGACCTGAAAGGGATCTTTATAGCAGACATTGGAGTATTTATTGTGAACCATAGGTAACGTCAGGAGAATTTTACTTAGGCAGGCCTGCTTGTAAACAAGAGTATCTGTAGTCTCTAGTAATATTAAGCATCCCCAATGTTTGTTAGAAGCAAGACACAAGGCAAGTTAGACTGCCCTATATTTAGGTCAAATAAGGTAATGATTTTTTTTTTCTGGCAAGCAAACTGTACTTTTTTACAGAAAATTAATGTGCAATTTGATGGTGTATGCTTCATTGATTAAAGTTTGAAATGTTTATAAGCCTGAACATTTTCTTGTGCTTCTCTGCAGGGTGGTGGACAAGCAGGTCAAGTCCAGTACATCAGAGAGTATGGTTGTTCAAAGACCCATCAGGGTCACTGCTTTCTCAGAACTGAGACAAAGAAGAAGTATGTTATATTCATTGATTAAGAATTGCTCTGGAAACATTTTAAAACACAGTAAATTATGTGGAAAATTGCAGGGTATTTTAGGAGTTGCAAGAACATTTAAGAAAACACTATTGTCATATTTACAGGGTCCTGACACAAATGTAAATATGGCTATTAAAGGTATTTTAACACTGTGCAGCCCTTGCTGGATTTCCTTGTGAGGAAAGTAGCTGAAGCACTAAGAAGCAATAGAAAATATAAAAGTTTGCTGTAGTAACAAATACAGCACTATTAATTAAAGGAAATATATTGCCATAGCATATAGTCTCATTTTATAACATAAGCATTGTAATAACCAGTGGCGCCGCCCCCCTAATCCAAGCACCCAGCTCCTAATCTACATACTGGGTGCTGGACGTATGGATATCAATCGTTTTTTTTAGGCCTGAGGCTCTAATTGGCTTCAAAAAAGGATGGGCTTGGGGGTGCAGAGCACTATTGTCTTCCTGCTTCTCCTCCAGGCCAATCAGGAAGTGGGTCATAAGACCGGCTGTCTGAGAAAAGAAGCAACCGTATTGGGAGCGCGAAGGAAGCTCCCGAGGAAGAGGGGATGTAGGGTGAAGAAGCTGAGGTGGAGGAGATGCAGGAAGGAGGTAAAGCTGCCCGCAACCTAGATGGGGTAAGTGGGGGCTGGTGGGCAGAATAACAAACAGCTTGTCTGCTGGTCATCTCTTTCCACAACATCCTGTATTCGCTGAATGCATTGCAGCTTCTCTGCTGCTGTTTACTTTCAATTTCTAAGGACTATATATTCCATGGTACCTTGCTGCCTGCAAGCTGTGATTGCTGTACTGACTCCACCTCCTGAGAAACTCCTCTTCTCAGCACCTCTGTCTTTCAGAACTTAAGCTCGCAGTGCCTACTTCCTGGGCATTGTGAATATGCATGACAGAATTCAAGGAAGTAAATGTGTGGGTATCCTCACAATGTAATTTTACACACTTCAAGAATCAAGATCAATCAGAATAATAGGTGTTGGCTAGAAATCAAACACAATGAGGAAATGAATATATATATATATATTTTTATTTTGACTATAAATACACATTAATAGTGTTGTAGCATTACCCCCGGAGGAGCTGCTGGATTTTTGGGTGGCGTGTTACCTCGTAAGTCCTCGGAAATTCCTAGGGTAAAAACAGTAAACTTGTGGTGAGGAAAGTAAAGCTGAAGAAGATAGGAGAATAGAAGATTCAGGCCTAATGAAAGGGAAACAGTACTGCTCCCAAACATAACACTCCCGCCGGAGTGGGATTTGTGTACCCAGTCAGGCCTCTCTCACTGACCTGGCAGCCAGAGTATGACCCGGACAATTTTAGGAATAAGTCTCTGCCTCTGCCACAGGCTCTCAATGAGCCTTAGAAGATACCTCTGCCACAGGTCCCCTCTTGGTTGGATTATTGGAGATATGCCTTCTTACTTCGTTAGTTGTACGTCTGGATCTCCTTCAACTTGCTGCCCAGGTACCGACTGACAGGTGATCAATCCCTCAGTGTCTGGCTACCTCGATCCCCGGTGGTCTGTCCAGGCCCTTTTGGACCGCCAGCCTCTCAATGACGCTCCTCAGACTGACTCCCCACCAAACAGCAATACAGCTTGGGAACCCAGTCATTCACTGGGTCCCCGCCACTGTTCAGATGCTCCGGGCCAGCATGGTCCCAGAACCAGCAACACCGCGTGGCACGCATTTCCCGGCCAGGTAGCCGGGGCGCCGTGATGTGACCACCCTAAAGGTGGGTGCCACACTATTTTTTCCCTCAGTTTAGGCTGATACGTATTCTCTTAAAAAAAATTGCAATACGTTTTTGTTGATTGGTTTGCGCAAAAGTTATAGCGTTTACAAAATAGGGGGTAGTTTTATGGCATTTTTATTGATATTTTTTTTTTACTAGTAATGGCGGCGATCAGCGATTTTTTTCGGTACTGCGACATTATGGCGTACACTTCGGACACTTTTAACACATTTTTTGGGACCATTGGCATTTTTATAGCGATCAGTGCTACGCACGGGAGCCCTTTTGGCTGCTGAGCGAGGTGACGTATAGCTACGTGCTCTCACCCAGCAGAGCCGACCTGCCGCCGTATAACTGCACTCTGATCTGTCCTTAAATTTCACTAGCACCAGTACTGTAAGGCCTCGTACACACAAGGGGATATGTCCGCTGAAAACGGTCCGATGGACCGTTTCAGCAGACATCTCCGATAGTGTGTATGGGCTAGCGGACAGATTTGTCCATCGGACAAATTTCAAAGCATGCTTTGAAATTTGTCCGCTACAAACCTGTCCGTCGGATATGTCCGCTGGTTAGTACGGTAAACCAGCGGACATATCCTCCCACACATACGTCGTATCCTGTGAATGGATCCGACGCATGCGCGCGGAAGTGTTTACTTCCTGGTGCGTGACGTAGCGGTGACGTGGCGGCGTCAACGTCACCGACACGTCACCGCGCCGTCCGCCGGCGGGGAATTTGATCCGATGGTGTGTACACGCTATCGGATCAAACTCCAGATCGGACATATGCGATGGAAATGGTCCGCGGACCGTTTTCATCGGATATGTCCGATCGTGTGTACGAGGCCTTAGGTACATAGGCGCTACAGTGTATTCATCTTCCTCTACCTTTTTTTCATGAATTAAAACAGCCAGTAAAAACATTGATAGCACCTCCAATCAATATAGTGGAAACACAATTGTACAACTGTGAACAATATAGTGTAGTTTTAATGTTGCCTCTAGCAATTGAAACTGTACATTGTATTAAAATAGTGTTTTTTCTTAATATTTACAAGTAATTCTCTGCACAATACTTCATACCCTTACACAGTTCTAGAAAACTTTGCACAGTAACAATTTCTTGCTTCACATATTTTGCAATATTTGCTTATGCTCTTTGTGTTTTTATTTTTTTTAGGGTGCATAGCAATGCACAGAGAATGAATGCAGAATACTAAAGGGTATACAGGATTTATAAAATATTTGTATTGCAATTTGTCCAGTGAATATGCTTTTACATTTGTTTTGGGCAAATTAGGCAAACATTTATGTTATTAGGCTAATTCCATTCATTTTGATTCCAAGTTGCACAGAACAAATGTACATGCACTTTCACTGAAGTGAATCTCTATCTGGGATTTTTATAAATCCATCCCCATGTGTAACCATCTAGTTACCGTATTTTTCACTCCATAAGACGCACCTAGGATTTAGAGTAGGAAACACGAAAAAAAATATTCTGAACCAATGGTGTACTAAAATATTTACCAGCGCCCTTGAAATGCAGCCTGAACAGTTGCAATTAAATGCAGCCTTACAAGTGCCAATTAAATGCAGCCTGACTTGTGCTCATGAAATGCAGCCTGATCTGGGCCAATAAAATGCAGCCTGATCTGTGCCCATGAAATGCAGCCTGATCTGTGCCCATGAAATGCAGCCTGATCTGTGCCCATGAAATGCAGCCTGATCAATGCCCATTAAATGCAGCCTGATCAGTGCCATGAAATGCAGACTTGCCTGTGCTACCTCCACCTCACACAGACTGATATTCCTTATTAGGGATGAGCTTCGAGTTTGAGTCGAACTTATGTTCAAAACCGAACATTGCCTGTTCACCTGCTCGGCAAACAACAAACAATTTGGTGTGTTCGCGGCAAATTCGAAAAGCCGCGAAACACCCTGTTAAAGTCTATGGGAGAAATCTAAAGTGCTAATTTTAAAGGCTAATATGCAAGTTATTGTCCTAAAAAGTGTTTGGGGACCTGGGTCCTGCACCAGGGGACATGTATCAATGCAAAAAAAGTTTTAAAAACTGAAGTTTTTTCGGGAGCAGTACATTTTATAATGCTTAAAGTGAAACAATAAAAGTGAATTATTCCTTTAAATTTCGTACCTAGGGGGGGTGTAAAGTATGCATGTGAAATAGTGTATGTTTCCCGTACTTAGAACTGTCTCTGCACAAAGTGTCATTTCTGAAGGAAAAAAAGTCATCTAAAAATTACTCGCAGCTATAATGAATTGTCGGCTCCCGGCAATTCAGAGAGAATTCATTCATTAAAAAAAAAAAAGCGTGGGGTCCCCCCAAATTCAATTACCGGGCTCTTTAGGTCTGGTATGGAAATTAAGGGGAACCCCGCAGTCAATTAAAAAAAACTGACGTGGGGTTCCCCCAAAAATCCACACCAGACCCCTTATGCGAGCACGTGACCTGGCCGGCCACAGAAAAGAGGGGGGATGAGAGAGCACCCCCCTCCTGAACCATACCCGTCATGTGACCCTGTCCCCCTCTGACGCACCCTCTGTTACGTCACTGGGGAAGCCCAGGCTTCTCCCTTGCATCAGAGGGGGCGGGGTCACATGACAGGTAGCCCCACTTCACCAATATAATACAGTAAATCTCACTAACTCCAGCAGCGTCATTCGCCGGGCTGTCTTCGATGTAGACAGGCGGCCGGCGATGCTGCTCTCTGGATCCTGGACGATCTTCTCATCGCTGGACCCGTCGCTGGATGCCGACAACGTTGGAGCTTGGAGCGGGGACCGAGAGTGGATTACCACTGCTGTATTTTTTTATTTTTTTAATAAAGGACTTTTTTCCACAGTGTGTGTGTGTTTTTTTACAACTATTTACACTTCCTTCCTTCATATAATGTACCCCATTACCAATTCACATAGGGGGGCAGGATTTGGGGGTCCCCTTTGTTAAAGGGGTCTTTCAGATTCTGATAAGCCCTCCGCCCGCAGACACCCACAAACACTGGGCAAGGGTTGTGGGGATGGGGCCTGGTACGGTTCAGGAGGGGGGGCGCTCTTTCGTGTCCCCCCCAGGGGTCTGGTGTGGATTTTTTGGGGAACTCCATCCCAATTTGGGGTGGAGTTCCCCTTAAAATCCACACCAGACCTGAAGGGTCTGGAATGGATATTTGGGGGGAAACCCCCGAGTAATTTTTTTTTTAAATTGACGGCGGTATTCCCCTTAATATCCATACCAGACCTGAAGGGCCTGGTAACTGAATTTGGGGGAATTCCACGCTTTTTTTTTTTTTTAATGAATGAATTCTCTCTGAATTGCCAAGAGCCGACAATTCATTATAGCCGCGAGTCAGTTTTAAATTACTTTTTTTCCTTCAGAAATTACACTTTGTGCACAGACAGTTCTAAGGACGGGAAACATGCGCTATTTCACATGCATACTTTACACACCCCCTAGGTACGAAATTTAAAGGAATATTTCACTTTTATTGTTTCGCTTTAAGCTTTATTAAATTTACCTGGCGGACATCGCGGCCACCAGGCACGCGCATAGGCTCCTCAGCAATGCGCCGGCACAGTGTTTACCTGTTGCGCGCCCCCCAGCGGCACACGCGGGCACACGCGGGCACTTGAGAGCCACGCTGTGGACGTCTTTCGTCTATTGCGCGGGTCTCAAGTGGTTAAGCACACACTTTGAGTTCTGTATAAAAACGTTTTTAACACCATAGTTAACCACTTACACTGCTGAAGATTTACCCCTCTTCATGGCCAGGTAATTTTTTGAGATATGTCACTGCGTTACTTTAACTGACAATCACGTCATGAGATGCGCAAAAAAAAAAGGACTGACAATAAAAAAAGAAAAATATATATATATATATATATATATATATATATATATATATTTTTTTTTTTGTTTTTTTCTGCTATAAAACATATCCAATAAAAAAAATTAAAAAATCAAGTTTCTTCATCAATTTAGGCCAATATGTATTCTACACATTTCTGGTAAAAAAATCCCAATAAGCTCATATTGATTGGTTTGCGCAACAGTTATAGAGTCTACAAACTATAAGATTATTATTATTATTATTATTATTATTTTACTAGTAATGGCAGCAATCAGTGACTTAGCAGGACTGTGATTTTGACACTTTTCGGGGCTAAAAATATGCACTGTTACTGTTCTCATGGCTGAAATGGGGTTAAACATCAAAGGGTTAACTGTGTCCTAACCAGTGTTTGTGCACTGTGTTGGAGGTGCTTTTACTAGGGGAAGGCATTGATCCATGTTCCTCTTTTGCAGGAACACAATGCCTTCCCTACAGACAGAACGACAATCTGCCTTGTTTACATAGGCAGATCCCCATTCTAGCTCTCTGCTTAATGATCGGCGGGTGCTGGCAGAAATGAAGTACCCTCAAATCAGCTCCCGCCGTGTCTAATCACAGTGGGAGCGGGTCACCGGCAGCGTGCATGCACGTCCAAGACCCAGATGTTTTGCATCACATACTAGATACATGATCTGGGGCAGAGCGGCCATCCTGCTGCAGTACTGTATATGTGCGGTGGGTGGTCGTAAAGTGGCTAAATACATTTCCAGTGTCTGAAATAGTGTTTAATGCAGCTTCTTCTCTGTCTGGTAATAGGCTGTGAACTGTGCCAAATGGTGTATGGTGAAAAATAGACCACAGAGGAGTAAAATCTGCAAGCTGGAGTTAAGGTTTGCAGGGGACTTAGGGGAGGCTTTTTTTTTTTTGCGAGTTGCTTAAAGTTGAACTATATATAGGTCAGACTATTGTATAATTGATATAGGCTGCTCATACCCCCTAGAACATTATATAAATACCTGTTGACTCAGCCAGTAGAACTACTGAATAGATGCTTCCTTTGATGGGGGTGACAATGTATCTTTTATAAAGTAGGAGTCCCTCCCACTCCCTCTTGTAGATAGTTTCATGTTCCCATTTATTGAGGACTAGGTTGGCTACACTGGGGGCATACCATGCCAACATAGCAACCCCTTTTACTTGGTTATAGAATTGATTCTGGAACCAAATATAGTTCTTCCCACAGCCATTTTCAATCCTTTAATCAAAAATTGGATTTGTACATTTTTAAGTAGAGACTGTTTTTTGTAAAGCCCATTTGACTGCTTTGAGACCACCTGTTTGTTTGATATTTGTATACAGGGATTAGATTTCCACTGTTATAATTTTTATCTGTTGTAGTATTTTAATAATTTTTCTACTGTCTTTTAGATGTGACCTTCCTTGTATGACCAATGGTTGAAGGTATATATCGAAATATTCTTCTATGCCCCATGGGGCGGAAAGCCAAATATTGGAACTAACGAACCTGTCTGCAGTCTACCTGTTTCCAGTATACTGACCTAGCAATTCCAGACCTTCTTTTTAGTTAGGAGGTCATGGAAATCTGGTGAGCAGGTTTCCAATTAGAGCACATTGGATGATCTGGATTGTCTGTCAAGTGGTGAAGGACTATCAACACATTTCTGAACTATTTTTAATCACTAAGCTGTTGTTCAGCATATGAACTTGCTTGTGTTAATTAATTAATCAACTTTATTGGTTTGCCTAGTTTAATCACTGTTTATTCACTCCTATCATGTATATAATTCGGGGGCGTGGCCGGACCGAGCAGGAAGATGGACGCTTGAATCCTCAGCTCCAGCCACCCCGGGGTGAATCAGCATACTTCAGCCGAGATCTCTCTCCCTCACTGATCCCCTCAACATGGGAACTGCCTCCAGAACCAACTCGGCCTCCAGGTCCCGCTCCCCGAGGGAGCCGGCCGCCTCACAGGGACAAAATATTCCGGACATGTTCAGCCGAGATCTCTCTCCCTCACTGATCCCCTCAACATGGGAACTGCCTCCAGAACCAACTCGGCCTCCAGGTCCCGCTCCCCGAGGGAGCCGGCCGCCTCACAGGGACAAAATATTCCGGACATGTTCCGCTCCGTCAGAGGCAACATGGCGTCCTCCCGCCAGGAGGTCGTATTAGGCCCTGCTTTTTCTCCTCCACCACCCATCACTGCTGCGGACGTAGTCCTGACGGAGCAACCTCCGCTTCACCCACAACTACTGGGGATGGCCGCCGGGGGTTCGGGAACCCCGCCACTCCCGCATCTCAACATCCTAGACCTGAAGGCAGTTGCAACTGACATCAAGGATGCGCTCGCAGCAGCCATTGCGGACCTGAAGCTTGAACTCTGCTCCCTCACAGACAGAGTTACCAACACTGAAAAAACCCTGGAGGATCATAGCCAAGTCCTAATCAAATCAACCTGCAAAATTGACGATCACACCCTCCAACTGAGGGATGTGAATAGACACCTGGAGGACCTGGACAACCGGGGCCGACGCCGGAACTTGCGCGTGCGGGGCCTACCGGAATCGGTGGAAGGGGACAATGTTAAATGTGAGGTGACTGCCATTTTCAACGATATCATGGGCAGGCCACCGCAATCAGTCGTGGGGATGGAAAGAATCCACCGAGCTCTGCGCCCCAGGGGGAGGGATACCGACCCCCCCAGAGATGTGATATGCTGTCTTTTAGACTTCCAGCTCAAAGAAGACATCCTCCGGCAGGCAAGGACCCAGAGACCATCGTATAACGGGTCCCCCATTCAAATCTATCAGGATCTCTCGGGCATCACCCTCCAGAACCGTCGGGACCTCAGGCCACTGCTAGAGGCTCTACGAGATCGGGAGATCCGATACAAGTGGAAATTTCCTTTCTGCCTGGAAGCCTCTCATCAGGGCCGCACCGCCAAGCTGAAGGTCCCGGAGGACCTCCCTCACTTCTGCGAATCCCTAGGCCTGCCACTGATTTCTGTCCCTGACTGGTACGCGCCGTATCGCAGGTCCGTGGGTAGATGGCCACCCAAACCCCAAGAGGTACCGATGGACACACAAGCCTCACGCCGCCGCAGGAGAAGATCCCCGTCCGACCAAGGGCGCTCATCGGAGGCGCGTGACTCCCGCGGGTCCCGCGGCTCACCATTTGCCCACGGCCCCAGGAGAGCAAGGAGGGACTACTAGTCCCGCGGGCAGAATACACAATGGGAGAAGGTCCTTCAGGTCATACGGGCTAAGTTTACTGAGCCTTGGTACAAGTTTTGTTTGTGTTCCTTGTTACTTTTTATTTTTATTTTTCTTGTACTTTTGGAATCCGCCTTTGCTAGCCTGCCCGGGTCCACGGAGCGGTGTTACTGCCTCTGTGGCTACGCTGTTTTGCTGGCGCCAGGCTCCCTGCCTCACCCCACACCGCAGGATGTCACAACTGGTGAAGATATAAGCTGTCCCTCCGCCTCCTGCTGAACAGACCCCGCCCGGGACTACATTTCCCACGCCGCACAGCGCGACCATCCGCTGGGTAGCGTCTTTCACCGTGGCGTGTGACGCGACACGCTATTCTCCTGACGTTGGACGCCACCTGCCTGTTCGGGAAGGAAACTCCTCTCACCCAAACATTGCCGACGCTCCTCAACTTTGTTCCTGCTGACAGCCCTCATTCGCTCACGCGGACTCACACTCCCTCAGCTCTCCACCACGGCCATCTTCGCACGACAAGACCCAGTCACCGCCACACTTCCAGCCCGATGGGCGAAGACCGAACTGCCGGGCCGAAGATCTGCGCTGCACTAAGATTGCCTAGTGGACTTCACAGCAGTCTTCATGCCCACCTGTGAACTAGTTGGTACCTCACCGCGGCACGCCGCTCAGAGACTGACCCGTTTCTTCTAATGTGGTATGTGTTAACTTAAGTTTTTTTTGTTTCACAGGTCCTTAGTCTTGATCTGACTGATACAGGACAGTCTGTACCGGGCCATGATCCCCGAAGCTGTCTCAACTTGTAGGCCCTGTTGCACTGTTGCACTGTTGCACTGTTTATATAAATACTGTCTGCAACCCGGATAGGTCGCCTCATCTGGGATCCACTGCCCTTTTGATGGTATAACCCCTTCTAGAGTCATCGCCTCTGTTTGCCGCGCTGAGTTTTGGGGGCCCAGGTCTCTGCTCGCGCACACATTGGTCCCGGAGACCCCTTCGGCCTCCGCGCCACCTTTACTCCCCCTGCTTGCCTCCCTGGAATTAGCTGCATTCAGCTGCTATGAGTCCTCTGAGGCAGCGAGACCACCGTCACCACTGGGGGGCTCCCCCCGATTACTCAGGTCATACAGACGCTGTGACTCTATGATAACCTGCTTTATACTGCCGAGATTATGCTCCAGTGATACGGAGACTCCCGACACCCGATAGTTTTCATGTGAGCTAGGGAGGGAGGTGGCTTTCTCATTATGGTTACAGATATTCCAGATGTTTACCCTGGGGTGGTTCCCTGTTGGTTCACCTACCCAGTTACAGTTTCGGACTTCTCGTGTCGAAACCAGCGCTACCGCACTGGTGCTAGGCTCCCTGCCCTGACTCCGGTCAACCCCCATACGGTATTGGACCGTTGCCTTGCACCCCGTTTGGGGCGGGGTGACCTTCCATACGCCGTACATCACCGATTGAATCTAGTGACACTAGGCGACTGGACGCCGTCCTCTCGTCTAATCGGTTATCTTTACACCCCCCCCCCCCTTTTTTTTTTTTTTTTTTAGCTCCCCCCCCCCCACCACATGGGGCCCTCCCCAAATCACAGAACTCGGTACACCAAGGCTCAGGGCCCTTCCCAGCAGCACCTCAAACTCTACTCCCTGAATGTAAGGGGCCTAAACACCCCTGAAAAACGCTCCAGTCTCCTACACTTACTTTGGAAAGACAAACCGCACGTTGTAATGGTCCAGGAGACTCACTTCCGGTCCGATAATGTCCCTAAACTCTACGACCGAAACTTCCCAACGGTCTTTCATGCACCTAACGACGACGCCAAGTCCAAAGGGGTGTCCATCCTATTTTCCAGGAACTGCCCCTTCCAAATCACAGACGTTCAGAAGGATCCTCAGGGAAGGTTTCTCTTCCTTAAGGGCACACTGCACGACATGGTATACACATTGGCCAACATATACGCCCCCAACACGAAACAGGTCTCCTTTTTTCGCGAGGTTCTGTTCCAACTAACCGCCTTTCAGGCCGGAGTGTTGGTGCTGGGAGGGGACTTTAATGTTCCACTGACGCCTAGCATGGACACATCCAACGGTTCCTCGTGCATGACATACAAAGCCTTGAGAACCATTAAAACTCACCTAACTACACTGACCCTACACGACACTTGGCGCACCCTACACCCATCCACGAAAGACTTCACATATTTCTCCCCTCTACATGCTAAGTACTCCCGGATAGATCACTTCTTTCTCGCGCAAAATAGCCTTACTTCATTAATAGATGCCACCATCGAACCCATGTGTTTCTCAGATCACCACCCGATCACCATGACGCTACTTCTTCCCTCTCTCCGTCCCAAATCACCAATCTGGAGACTAGATGACTCGCTCCTTTTAGACGACGCAAACGTTCGTCACATCTCGGAAACTCTTGATAACTATTTCGCCGAAAACGCGACAGACACCCATTCACCCACTCTAATCTGGGCCGCACACAAGTGTGTGGTGAGGGGAGAGTTTATGTCCCTGGCGGCGAAACGTGCGAAACACCGGCGAGCCCGACAAACTGAACTGATGGACAGGGTCAAAACCCTGGAACGCGCACACAAACTCTCCCTAGCGAGGAGCACGCACGACGAACTGTTAGTGGCTCGGGGGGAACTCTTGGAGGAACTCCAGACGCAACTAAATCGAAAACACGCACTCACAAACAAACTCTTTTACGAGTTCGGGAACAAGTCGGGCAAGCTTCTGGCTGCGGCCCTTCAGAAAAAAAGAGCGTCGCATACTATCCACACAATAACGTCCCCGTCGGGAGACAAATTGGCTAAATCAGACGAAATCGCAGACCAATTCGTGCGCTATTTTTCTAGCCTCTATAATTTGCCCAAACCTGTGGACACCCCTACGACTGTGGACAGGACCTCCCTCATTGACTCGTTCCTTGCGGACTACTGCCCTACTATTGACGCATCCAGAGACTTAACAGGCCTGGACTCTCCGATCACGTCGGAGGAAACTCTTCTCGCCCTGAAACAGCTTAAAGCGGTCAAAAGCCCCGGCCCGGATGGTCTCCCGACCGGATACTACAGAACGTTCGCCCACTCTTTGCTACCACGCTTCTTGGCGGCCTATAACACCCTCCCTGACTTGAAGGCACAAACCAAGGACTTACTGGAAGCCCATGTTACCCTAATCCCCAAACCTGGTAAAGATGCAACTATTGTCTCAAACTACCGCCCCATATCCCTCCTGAATGTAGACCTGAAGCTCTATGCAAAGATACTGGCCAACAGACTCCTGCCCCTCCTCCCTGAACTTATATCCTCGGACCAGGTTGGTTTTGTCCCAGGACGGGAAGCCAGGGACAAAACCACCAAAGCCCTCAACATCCACCATTGGCTCTCGTCGTCCCGCAAACCGGGTTTTCTTCTATCCTTGGACGCGGAGAAGGCGTTTGACAGGGTGGCATGGGACTACATGTTGGCAGTTCTGCACAAACTGGGACTGCCGTCTAGAACCGTTCAACTGATCATGGCATTGTACTCTGCTCCCTCCGCCAGACTTAGGGTGAACGGTCACCTGTCGAGCGCCTTCTCCGTGTCCAACGGTACCAGACAGGGCTGTCCCCTGTCCCCTATTCTATTTGTCCTGTCATTGGAACCCTTCTTGCGTCGTCTGTCCTCGAACCCTACAATCAGGGGCATCGAGGTTCCCGGGAACCACTGTAAGCTGGCCGCTTACGCAGACGACGTTTTATTGTTTCTCTCAGACCCTCTGACTACGTTACCTAACCTCCTGGCTGACTTCCGACTTTTTAACTCCCTGTCCAACCTTCAAATAAATTTGAAAAATCGACGGCCCTGAATGTCTCCATGCCTGACTCGACAATATCTCTTTGCAAGCAAAACTTCCCCTTCAAGTGGGCCACTAACTCCATTAAATACTTGGGCATCGAGATACCACCTGACCTGAGAGACTTATACAGCCTCAACTTCGTGCCTGCTCTCCGGGCCATCAAACATGACCTGGAGAGCTGGGACAAGGGTCGTCTCTCATGGTTTGGCAGGGCCGCGACCCTCAAAATGAATGTCCTCCCTCGTCTCCTATACCTCCTGCAAGCCATCCCGATTGCTCTACCACCGTCATTCTTCGCCCTTTACAAAAAATGCTGCAGAAACTTCCTATGGGCGGGCCGCCCACCCAGACTGAGCTGGGCAAAACTTATCCTCCCAAAACTGAAGGGTGGCCTAGGGTTACCGGACATAACACGTTATCATACGGCCTGCCACCTAGTTCGAGTGACTGACTGGCATCATCACGCTCACGACAAAGGCTGGGTTAACTTGGAAAACGCTTTCCTAGACTTCCCCATTTCACACCTCCCCTGGATACCGCCGCATGCGGTCCCGAAATCTTGCCTGACCCACCCTCTCATTGGCCCCACCCTCCTCAAGTTTAAAACGGCCTGCCGCTCACTCGCCATAAACCCCTCCCCCGGCCCCATGACCCCACTACTCTGCAACCCTGCTTTCAAACCGGGCATCCCTACTACGGCCCAGACGCCCAAGTCTGTGACACTGAAAACACGCGCGGCACATTTCTTCCGTGACGACGCCCTCCTCCCTTATCCGGAGATGGTGACTGCTTTCCCACATTTGAAAATATCCATTTTCAAATACATACAACTGAAACACTTCTTTGACGGTGCACGGTCACCCTCGCCCTGGTGTAGGGACCTTACACCTTTTGAGAAACTTTGTACAGCCGAGGACCCCCCCGCGACACCTGATCTCCTCCCTGTACTCACTACTGATCTCGACGGCAACCCCGATTACCAACACCCGCACTGCCTGGCAGACTGACCTATCCCTCGACCTGACGGATAAAGATTGGGAACTGATCTGGGAACACACACACAAGGGGTCAATCAATGTCTCAGCCCAAGAGAACAGATACAAACTGGGTACACGTTGGTACAAGACACCCGACAAGCTGCATAAAATATTCCCTTCGGTTCCACCAAATTGCTGGAGGTGTGGTGGGGGCCCAGGCTCCCTCCTACACATCTGGTGGGAATGTCCCAGTCTACAATCGTTCTGGAAGGAGATACATGAACAAATTGTACGTATCACCACATATCAAATTGAATTCTCTCCAGCTCAATACCTGCTTCACCACTCGGTTCTGCCACGTTCGCAATATCGTCGATCTCTTCCCTTACACCTTATAAACGCAGCCACCCAATGCATTCCCTTACGATGGAGATCTCAGACCCCGCCTACGATTAGAGATTGGCACATGAGAGTCACGAAAATTGAAGAACTAGAACGTCTCATTCACCAATCCAATGACACACATGACAAGTTCAGATTTACATGGGCCTGTTGGACTCACCACAGAGAATCATTGGACCACCCGCCCCCCCCCACCCAATCCAGGCCGTCTGGCGCACTGAGCCACGTCCTCGGTACTGGTCCCCCAACTTCCCCATAGATCTCTTTTTCCTCTCTCCCCCCTGCTCTGAATTTTCGGAATTGTATCCCCTACCCCTACCCGTCCACAGATTGACCCCAATGGGGTGGACGGGTACGGATGGGATCTGCATCCTACTTCCACCAGTGACGATGAATTCCTCTGACTCCACAGTCACGATCGCGGAGGGGGACACTTCCAGATAGACGGGAGAATCCAACCCCATACACCTGTACCACATGTACCTTCTCCCGAATAAGGTCCCCCCCTCGGCTCACCCTACCTAACTTGCTGGACCCCAGGAGTAACAGCCGCTACACCACTTCGAGCTGTTTACATGTCCTATTGATGAAGAAAGCTGCTATAAATGTCTGTTAAGTTGATCCCACCATGTGGATACTGTTGCATACGTTTTGAATGCATTATGAATACTGTTACGATATACATGTGCCTCCCATTGTGTCATGTGACGAGTTCTATACTGTATTGTATTGTATCTGATTCCCCTGTACTCAATAAAAAAAATTGTTTGAACAAAAAAAAATGTATATAATTCAATTTATGTTTTTTTAGAATCAATATTTAATGTTTATGAATTGTCATTGATTGTCAGTCACTCACAAGCAGTGATAACGTAGCGCTCCCTATCCACAAATTTCACATTGCCTAGTTATTCACTAGATTTGGTAGTTTCTTTAGGTTTCACTCATTTGGCGCGAGGTTCATTTACATACATTTAGAATCAACTAATAATAATAATAATAATAATAATTGGAGAAAATGCAAATAATGATTGACAGATATTTCCTCTTATTTACAGGATGTCACACACTGTATTGACAGGGTAGAACAGTGGCAAAACCAGATGACAGGGAGACCTATATACCTATACTTACCTGCCTTTCATACATCAGCCTTTGTGGTTTATTTTTAATTGTGCATAGTGTAATTTTCTTTTAAGAAGATTCACATACCTCGACGCAAATATATGCCAGCGTATCGTATCTTTTTTACCCTACGCCGGCGCAACGCAGAGAGGGAAGCATGGAATTCACAAAGCAAATGCTACCAACGTTGAGCCGGCGTAGCATATAGTCGTAGGCGTAAGGCAGCGTAAGTCAAAGTAGGCTGGAAGTGGGCGTGATACATTTAAATGAAGCGTGACCCCATGCAAATGATGGCCTGTTTTCAGACAAGTACTTAAAATGAACTGCGCATGCGTCGTACTTTGGACGCATCCCAGTGCGCATGCTCACAATCACGTCGAAACAACTGGCTAAGTTACATCAAATCACTGCCTACGACATGAACGTAACCTACGCCCAGCCCTATTCACGTACAATGTAAACAACGTAAAATTTGTCGGGGTTCGTTCACTGGTCCATACCTTTGCATGAGTTGCGCCTCCAATATAGGGAATAACTTTACGCCGGACTTAACCCTTACGCAAATCGCTTAAAACATGCGCCGGGCGCAAGTACGTTCGTGAATCAGCGTATCTCCCTCATTTGCATATTTTCATTGAAAATCAATGGGAGTGCCAAAAGCATCCGGCGTAACTATGCGCCCACTATACGCCGGTGTAGGCAAGTTACGTTGGTCGGATGAAGCCTATTTTTTGACGTATCTAGCTTTGTGGGTCGGCGCATAGATACGACGGCGCACATTTGTACTTACGTTGGCGTATCTGGAGATATGTGCATGGAATATCTAAACAAATGTCCATATAATAATCTGTGCAGAAGATCCAATTTTCCAATTGATCTGATTAAAGTCCACCAGAGTGCAAATGTGATAAGGATTGATCCACTAATTAGATTGATCTAATTAAAATCCACCAGAGTGCAGACGTGATGAGAAAATATACGGTGATCCCACCACCAAATGGGTATTCTACTATTACCTCCAGGAGAGACCACTGTTTTACCAGATGGTCATACTGCGCATAAATATCCAACAGGAAGCCCAGGAAAAGGATGTTAAGTAGAATCCTCACATGTCAGGCATGATAATGGCAAAGCAAAAAGGGAAAAAAAACAGACATCTAAGAGCTTCCATAAAAACCAGGAATTTATTGCAATATGCAGCATACAGCTTACTCACATTTGGTGAGGAAATATAAAGCATCAACGAAAACCTTAAGGACCGGACGGAGAGGTTCCTTCAGGAAGAGGTTCAGATCATGAGCGAGCGACTGTACGAGTCATTCCTGTCCCCGGACGCGTTGCGTAATAAATTACTTCTTCAGCAGGGCAGGAATTCAAACAGTCGCGCGCTGCCTTAAAAACACTACTTAACCCGGAATAATAACGTCACCTGTGACGTAATAACGTATAGGGTTCAATTCGGCGTCATAAGAAATGCTGGCAGCTTGTAAAATGATCAAAAGCCGTCCTTCTAACGTGATGACGCGGTACGGCACGTCTCCGCGTCATTGCACGCCAGAATAGCTTTATTATCCCACGACAGGACGATCAGGACGACATAGAAGATAATACTGAAATGTCGCCATCTTGTGGGCAAAAGACATAAATACATACATATTTAATAACGACATAGAAGACAATACTGAAATGTCGCCATCTTGTGGGCAAAAGACATAAATACATACATATTAAATAACAGCGCTCGGTCAGATCAGAACCTCTTTAGTATGCATATAGACAAATGCGATTGAACATATCCTATTTAATTATTACAATAAGATAAAGTAAAATAAAATAAAAACTACTAATATATAGAAAAAAATATATGTATATAAAAAGATTTAAAATTATAATAAAAATACAATCAATCTACCGATCTCAATAAATCTAAGTACAAATTATATTTAAATACCACTATATAAAAAATAACTAAAATAAACTCAACATTTATTTATTAGATATAAAACAATTTAAGTCAAATTCTACATTGAGGCCTTCTGGAGTGAGCACTTTAGTCTCATAAATCCAGAAGGACTCTCTTTTGCTAATTTGACGAATGTAATTACCACCCCTCCAATGTTTGTCGACCCTTTCAAGGCCCCAAAATTTCAAAAATCTCGGATTCCTATCATGATATTGACGGAAATGCTTAGAAACACTGTGGGATCGTTTACCCAACCTAATATTGCTTACGTGTTCTCCTACACGGACAGATAAGGCACGGGATGTGCGGCCTACATACTGGAATCCGCAATCACATTCCAGCATGTAGACTACACCAACTGTTTGACAAGTAATGAGATTTTTAATAGTGTAGCTTTTGCCAGTGGAGAAGGAGGTAAAGTTTTTACGCTTCTTCACGTTGTGTTTACATTGTTTGCAAGCCGGACATCTACCGCAAGCATAGAAGCCTGAAAGAAAAGAAAATATTCTATTTTCTTTAAAGGCCGGTGGATCAATGACTCCAGGAGCTATTACATCCCTTACGGTAGGGGCTTTTTTGTATATGAAACGTGGACGCACAGGGAGAAGAGGCCCCAGGGTTTTGTCCTTTTTCAAAACCTCCCAATGTTTGTTAACGATCTTCTCGAATTGTCGATATTGAACATTATAGTCCAAGATGATTTTAAATTCGAAACTATCTCCTTTTTTAGATTTTGTCGAGTCAGCTACTAAGTCAGCTCTGTGAAGATTGCCAACACGTGCTAATTCGTTGGAGATGTTATCTCGATCATATCCCTTTTGACAAAATTTACCCACTAAGGTTTTGGATTGAGAGAAAAATTCGGTATCAGATGTACAATTTCGTCTGAGACGAATAAATTGCCCCCTTGGGATGTTGCACAACCAATTTTTATGGTGACAGCTATCCAGGGGTATGAAACCATTCCTATCGGAAGGCTTAAAATGATTGCGGGTGTTAAAGGATTCTCCAATTTTGTAGATCTCAAGGTCTAAAAAAGAAATTTTATCTCCATCAATGTTCCAAGTAAGGGTAATGTTACGAGAGTTGTTATTCAGATTTAACATAAAGTGTTCCAAACTGGAAAGATCACCATCCCAGATCATGAGTAAGTCATCGATGTATCTTTTTATAGCATTTAAGCTGTATAGGAGGGTCTTTATATATGGCCTCTTCTTCCCATAGTGCCATAAAAAGGTTGGCAACACTGGGGGCAAATTTAGCCCCCATTGCGACACCCATTACTTGCAAATAATGACACCCATTTCTACCGTACCAAAAATAGTTTTTAGTCAAACAAAATTCCAAGCACTGAAGAAGAAACTTGTTATGCTTAGTCGACAGGTCAGATTGTGCCAAGCCCCATTTAACAGCCGAAATTGCGTTATGCTTAGTCGACAGGTCGGCATGTCCTATAATGGTGTATAAGGAACTGACATCTGCAGGCATGTCCTATAATGGTGACAAGGAGACTATTTGGTGTACTGGTTAAGGATTCAAGAGTTTGTATGCAATGCTTAGTATCTCTAAGGTAGGATTTTGTCTTAGAGACAATAGGTTTCAAAAAGAAGTCAATGTATTGGCCCAATCTCGAAGACACGGACTCAATGCCATTGACTATAGGTCGTCCGGGTGGATGTGTGGCATTTTTATGTACCTTCGGTAGAAAAGTATACAAAAGGTGTTCTACACGCGCTAGGGTCTAAGAATTCTGCCTCTTTTTTGGAAAGAATCTTTCTTTTTAGCCCCTTTTTAACAAGGGCTGATAATTCCCCCTCTTTTTTGGAAATTCAAAAATCGGATCGGTTTTCAATACTTTGTAGGTGTCAGTATCACTCAGGAGGCGATTCATTTCCCCTTATTTTAACAAGGGCTGAATTCCCCCTTTGACATCACTACCAAAAATCGGATCGGTTTTCAATACCCCCTTTGTAGGTGTCAGTATCGTATTACTCAGGAGGCGATTTTTTATTTTCCCCTTATGACGCTATACTCCATTTTTGACATCACTACCAACCCCCCCCCCTTTGTCTGCAGGGCGTATCTACCACGTCTTTCTTTATTTTCATAGACTCAAGATCACTTAAGCTATACCATGTTTTTACACATCTATGTGTTTACTGTCTATATTATAAAGAGGGTCTCTATACACTCTTTCTGATTTTCATAGACTCAAGAATGTGAGCCTTATAGGGATCCATGTTTTTAGAACACATCTATGTGGCCGGTTTACTGATCTATATTAGAAGGGTACTTTTTGATATTCACACTTTTTGTTCTTACGAATTTAGAAATACCAACATGAGTCTGAAACTTAGGGATCAAAGAAGACCTTTCGGCCGGTTTTGATGGGGGCGAAATAAAAAATTGAGTCCTTTTGATCTAAAATTCAGAGTTCTTACGAATTCGTCCTCAGTCAAAATGGACCCACTGAAACTTATTGTAAATATTCCCGTGCCTAGTGGGGGCGAATTTGAGTCCTTTATCCTAAAATTCTCAATTTGACTGTTCTGCGTCCGGCTCGTTTCAAAATGGACTCTCTTTCTCTGATATTGTAAATACCCGTGCCTTGTGGGATTTTGTCCCTCTGTTGCCAGTGGGACTGTTATGCGTCCGGGGAGGGGCCCGTTTCCAAGGTGGGGGGGGGTTCCCTAAAAAACCACTTTCTATCTCGTCACAATTGATTAGAGGTGCAAAGCGGTGGATTCTGTGTAGATGCAGGGTAACTCTGATAATAATTGCCCTCCCCCCATCCATTATTCTGAGGTGCAAAGAAAAACTTCCTCTGGATGGCTGTGGGTGGTTGGGTTTGCCCCTGGATGGCTGTGGGTGGTTGGGTTTGCCCCTAATTATTGGCAGGCATAAAATTACCTTGGGATTGGGTCATGTATGGAAGGGTGGAATAATTACCTCTCCCTCTATTGCCTCGACCTCTCCCCCTACTTCTGAGGGGGGGATAATTAGGTTGTTGGTCAGAGTATGGTGTCTGGTTAATGACATCATTAGAGGGGGTTTTTGGATAAGATGGTATATTCTCACCGGAAGTAGATTTCAAGGCATGATCAGAAGATCTAGCTGTATTTTGCCATTTGAAAACTTCCTTTTTTGCATAATCCCCAGAATCCCTGATGTATTTGCCTTTCTTTTTATTTTGTGTATCGATATCCCATTTTGTCAGTTTAATTTTTAGTTCTCCTGACAATTTGGGAAAATCTGAATGGTTTTTTAGAATATCCATTTTACTTTTAATGTCTGCAATTTGAGTCTCAATAATTTTCATTTTTCTCTGTTTGCGTAACAAAAGGAATTCCATCAAATCCAGGCCCTTTCTATTAAAAAAGTTATACCATTCCAGGAGGGATTCATCATCATCTAAACCATCACTGGGAGGGATATCCCACCTCAGACGTCTTGGTATGAGACCATCCCGGATGTATTGTTCAAAAGATGTGACATCCCACCAAGCTTTAATTTTCTTTTCAAATAAAAAGCCAAGTTTCTTAAAAAGAGAGGAGATATCATCCGGACCCACTGAGGGTGCCGAATTTGAGAACACCTCACTAAGTTTGACCTCGCGGGTTTCCAAATAATGGAAAACCTCCATAATGCAGCTAAGAGACAATAGCGAAAAGCAATAGATACAAAATTAGGAAAAGGGTGCAATCAGCGCAAAATGATGAGGAAAATAACAAAAGAATATATATATATAAATAACTCCAAGGTTAAATATTCTGTGAGTGCTAGCTGAACACAAAGAAAACTTTCACAAAATTCCCACAAATAGATACAACATAAAAATAGTGCAGCGCAAACAATACAATGTAATATAATATCTTGAATGGTGCTTATCAGGCACCATATATCACAAAATTATGTGAAAATAAAAAGTAAATAAAAAGTGGTAAATTGCACCAATTAGTGATATATTACACCAGTAAATAAGTGCATGGAATATCTAAACAAATGTCCATATAATAATCTGTGCAGAAGATCCAATTTTCCAATTGATCTGATTAAAGTCCACCAGAGTGCAAATGTGATAAGGATTGATCCACTAATTAGATTGATCTAATTAAAATCCACCAGAGTGCAGACGTGATGAGAAAATATACGGTGATCCCACCACCAAATGGGTATTCTACTATTACCTCCAGGAGAGACCACTGTTTTACCAGATGGTCATACTGCGCATAAATATCCAACAGGAAGCCCAGGAAAAGGATGTTAAGTAGAATCCTCACATGTCAGGCATGATAATGGCAAAGCAAAAAGGGAAAAAAAACAGACATCTAAGAGCTTCCATAAAAACCAGGATTTTATTGCAATATGCAGCATACAGCTTACTCACATTTGGTGAGGAAATATAAAGCATCAACGAAAACCTTAAGGACCGGACGGAGAGGTTCCTTCAGGAAGAGGTTCAGATCATGAGCGAGCGACTGTACGAGTCATTCCTGTCCCCGGACGCGTTGCGTAATAAATTACTTCTTCAGCAGGGCAGGAATTCAAACAGTCGCGCGCTGCCTTAAAAACACTACTTAACCCGGAATAATAACGTCACCTGTGACGTAATAACGTATAGGGTTCAATTCGGCGTCATAAGAAATGCTGGCAGCTTGTAAAATGATCAGATGCCGTCCTTCTAACGTGATGACGCGGTACGGCACGTCTCCGCGTCATTGCACGCCAGAATAGCTTTATTATCCCACGACAGGACGATCAGGACGACATAGAAGATAATACTGAAATGTCGCCATCTTGTGGGCAAAAGACATAAATACATACATATTTAATAACGACATAGAAGACAATACTGAAATGTCGCCATCTTGTGGGCAAAAGACATAAATACATACATATTAAATAACAGCGCTCGGTCAGATCAGAACCTCTTTAGTATGCATATAGACAAATGCGATTGAACATATCCTATTTAATTATTACAATAAGATAAAGTAAAATAAAATAAAAACTACTAATATATAGAAAAAAATATATGTATATAAAAAGATTTAAAATTATAATAAAAATACAATCAATCTACCGATCTCAATAAATCTAAGTACAAATTATATTTAAAAAGGGGCTAAAAAGAAAGATTCTTTCCAAAAAAGAGGCAGAATTCTTAGACCCTAGCGCGTGTAGAACACCTTTTGTATACTTTCTACCGAAGGTACATAAAAATGCCACACATCCACCCGGACGACCTATAGTCAATGGCATTGAGTCCGTGTCTTCGAGATTGGGCCAATACATTGACTTCTTTTTGAAACCTATTGTCTCTAAGACAAACCTATCCTACCTTAGAGATACTAAGCATTGCATACAAACTCTTGAAATCCTTAACCTTAGAGATACTACCAGCATTGCTCCTTACAAACTCTTGAATCACTGCAGATGTCAACCAGTTCCTTACACACCAAATAGTCTCCTTGTCACTGCAGACATGTCCGACGCAATTTCGGCTGTATACACCATTATAGGACATGCCGACGCTTGGCACAATTTCGGCTGTTAAATGGGGCTTGGCACTAATCTGACCTGTCGACTAAGCATAACAAGTTTCTTCTTCAGTGCTTGGAATTTTGTTTGACTAAAAACTATTTTTGGTACGGTAGAAATCATTATTTGCAAGTAATGGGTGTCGCAATGGGGGCTAAATTTGCCCCCAGTGTTGCCAACCTTTTTATGGCACTATGGGAAGAAGAGGCCATATATAAAGACCCTCCTATACAGCTTAAATGCTATAAAAGATACATCGATGACTTACTCATGATCTGGGATGGTGATCTTTCCAGTTTGGAACACTTTATGTTAAATCTGAATAACAACTCTCGTAACATTACCCTTACTTGGAACATTGATGGAGATAAAATTTCTTTTTTAGACCTTGAGATCTACAAAATTGGAGAATCCTTTAACACCCGCAATCATTTTAAGCCTTCCGATAGGAATGGTTTCATACCCCTGGATAGCTGTCACCATAAAAATTGGTTGTGCAACATCCCAAGGGGGCAATTTATTCGTCTCAGACGAAATTGTACATCTGATACCGAATTTTTCTCTCAATCCAAAACCTTAGTGGGTAAAATTTTGTCAAAAGGGATATGATCGAGATAACATCTCCAACGAATTAGCACGTGTTGGCAATCTTCACAGAGCTGACTTAGTAGCTGACTCGACAAAATCTAAAAAAGGAGATAGTTTCGAATTTAAAATCATCTTGGACTATAATGTTCAATATCGACAATTCGAGAAGATCGTTAACAAACATTGGGAGGTTTTGAAAAAGGACAAAAACCCTGGGGCCTCTTCTCCCTGTGCGTCCACGTTTTCATATACAAAAAAGCCCCTACCGTAAGGGATGTTATAGCTCCTGGAGTCATTGATCCACCGGCCTTTAAAGAAAATAGAATATTTTCTTTTCTTTCAGGCTTCTATGCTTGCGGTAGATGTCCGGCTTGCAAACAATGTAAACACAACGTGAAGAAGCGTAAAAAACTTTACCTCCTTCTCCACTGGCAAAAGCTACACTATTAAAAATCTCATTACTTGTCAAACAGTTGGTGTAGTCTACATGCTGGAATGTGATTGCGGATTCCAGTATGTAGGCCGCACATCCCGTGCCTTATCTGTCCGTGTAGGAGAACACGTAAGCAATATTAGGTTGGGTAAACGATCCCACAGTGTTTCTAAGCATTTCCGTCAATATCATGATAGGAATCCGAGATTTTTGAAATTTTGGGGCCTTGAAAGGGTCGACAAACATTGGAGGGGTGGTAATTACATTCGTCAAATTAGCAAAAGAGAGTCCTTCTGGATTTATGAGACTAAAGTGCTCACTCCAGAAGGCCTCAATGTAGAATTTGACTTAAATTGTTTTATATCTAATAAATAAATGTTGAGTTTATTTTAGTTATTTTTTATATAGTGGTATTTAAATATAATGTGTACTTAGATTTATTGAGATCGGTAGATTGATTGTATTTTTATTATAATTTTAAATCTTTTTATATACATATATATTTTTCTATATATTAGTAGTTTTTATTTTATTTTACTTTATCTTATTGTAATAATTAAATAGGATATGTTCAATCGCATTTGTCTATATGCATACTAAAGAGGTTCTGATCTGACCGAGCGCTGTTATTTAATATGTATGTATTTATGTCTTTTGCCCACAAGATGGCGACATTTCAGTATTGTCTTCTATGTCGTTATTAAATATGTATGTATTTATGTCTTTTGCCCACAAGATGGCGACATTTCAGTATTATCTTCTATGTCGTCCTGATCGTCCTGTCGTGGGATAATAAAGCTATTCTGGCGTGCAATGACGCGGAGACGTGCCGTACCGCGTCATCACGTTAGAAGGACGGCATCTGATCATTTTACAAGCTGCCAGCATTTCTTATGACGCCGAATTGAACCCTATACGTTATTACGTCACAGGTGACGTTATTATTCCGGGTTAAGTAGTGTTTTTAAGGCAGCGCGCGACTGTTTGAATTCCTGCCCTGCTGAAGAAGTAATTTATTACGCAACGCGTCCGGGGACAGGAATGACTCGTACAGTCGCTCGCTCATGATCTGAACCTCTTCCTGAAGGAACCTCTCCGTCCGATCCTTAAGGTTTTCGTTGATGCTTTATATTTCCTCACCAAATGTGAGTAAGCTGTATGCTGCATATTGCAATAAATTCCTGGTTTTTATGGAAGCTCTTAGATGTCTGTTTTTTTTCCCTTTTTGCTTTGCCATTATCATGCCTGACATGTGAGGATTCTACTTAACATCCTTTTCCTGGGCTTCCTGTTGGATATTTATGCGCAGTATGACCATCTGGTAAAACAGTGGTCTCTCCTGGAGGTAATAGTAGAATACCCATTTGGTGGTGGGATCACCGTATATTTTCTCATCACGTCTGCACTCTGGTGGATTTTAATTAGATCAATCTAATTAGTGGATCAATCCTTATCACATTTGCACTCTGGTGGACTTTAATCAGATCAATTGGAAAATTGGATCTTCTGCACAGATTATTATATGGACATTTGTTTAGATATTCCATGCACTTATTTACTGGTGTAATATATCACTAATTGGTGCAATTTACCACTTTTTATTTACTTTTTATTTTCACATAATTTTGTGATATATGGTGCCTGATAAGCACCATTCAAGATATTATATTACATTGTATTGTTTGCGCTGCACTATTTTTATGTTGTATCTATTTGTGGGAATTTTGTGAAAGTTTTCTTTGTGTTCAGCTAGCATTCACAGAATATTTAACCTTGGAGTTATTTATATATATATATTCTTTTGTAATTTTCCTCATCATTTTGCGCTGATTGCACCCTTTTCCTAATTTTGTATCTGGAGATATGTTGACGTAAGTGTTTTGTGAATCTGGGCCATTGTTTTAAAGAATGTCACATGTTTTATTTACCACGCTCTAATAGTCTGAAAAAGCCTTGGGCTTTTTATTTTTATGAGGAACCTCAAACAATGATCCCAGATTATTTACAAATGTACAATAGAAAACAATTATTTAGTGCCATTTTAACCAAAAAGTGCAGTAAGGACTAGGGAACTATATTACTGGAAAAATAAATGCTCTTTCTAATTTTGACAGTGAAAAATGAGATGAGAAACTGTAAATATATGTGGTCAGCAAAGATTGCTGACTTCTAAACTTTCCAAACATTTTTGATATTATACAGTCAAGTTTATCTGTGTGCAGTTGGTGCCAAAAGCTTTAAAGATTTATTGAAAGAATTTAAATCACCTAAGCTAATTCCACAAACCAGCTGCCCTAATACTAACATAAAGAATTGTATGGGTCCAGAATAATAAATACCAAATAACTATGTAGTTCTGACTCCACAAAAAGCTTCTGAGATGTTGGGAATTTTTACCCTTCCCGAGGGCAATCCATCCTAACTGGACCCAAAACTCACTGAAACACCAGTAGCATTATTTGAGCTTTATTTAAAAGGGGGGAGGCCCTGCAAGGTAATTTGGTTTAAATATTACCAATAATAACAGTGTTAAAACTGATACTGCACTCTGACACAAGCAGTATCAATACAAAATAGGTAACAATACATTCAAATGTGTGGCTCTAATGCAGAGGCGTATCTAGTAAAAATGGTGCCTATGGCAAGCACAATTTTTTGGGGGGCGCAAACAAACTGAAAAAAAAACATCAAATGCACCCACTACTCTATGTGGATCCGGTCTGGCCAGTCATTGGTCATCTTGGGTGCACCTGTCACTCCCCTCCCCAGACAGAAGGAGAAATATTAGCAATTGCTTTGCCTGCTTTGCGCTTCAGCGGGGTGGGCGCGGCGCCGGGAGCTACATTAGTGCCGGAGGCGGCCGCGGAAGAACGGGTGAGTTTTTTTTCATGCAAGGGGGTGGCTTTTTGCTTCCCCCTCCCCAATGGCGCCCATGGCACTTGCCATGGCTGCCATACCCTAGATACGCCACTGCTCTAATAAGAGCTCTGGAAGAGACAATCAACAGTATGGCCTGTCTATAGTTTTAAGGCTTTGGCTAAACCACTGGTCAGTGGAAGTATTGATATAAGTCTGCCAGTGGTAGGACCCCTGACTCAGAAGAGCACTCACTGTCAGGGGGAAAGTAATTGTAATCCACTATAAAAGGGTGTGTTTAGGCAGCAGTCAAATCCATGGGAAGGTAGTAAGACAGAAATGTATAAGGGTAGCCAGAGCCTTCTCAGCACCAGTGCTAGATAAATGTCCTATAAATATCAGTCAGTCCACATGTCCTCCCGATGGCCAGAAAAGAGGTCATGCCACACTAAAAGTTTCTCTTATAAAGCTTGTTCTTTCTTCCTCTATGACATCCTCGGCTCTTGTCCCAGACAGGCTCTCTGGGGTTCTCTCCTCTTCTTGCATTAACGTGCCACAGTTCTGTTTTCTATTTTTCTCTGCAGCAGCCTCTTCCACAGCACAGTCTTTCATTACAGGAGGCTCTCCACACCTCTACATTATGGACATCCTCCCGTTTTTTCCTCTTGCTGTTCCCTAAACACAAATGGGTGGGACTAATTATCCAGCCACCTAATGCAACCAGTCAGCATGCTTCGCTGGGTTCCAACAAAATGATCCACCTTCCCCTTTATAATGTGGGCACTCCTTCCCATCTGAATATTACTATTTTTAACAATTTTAGTAATCTTACTGTCTTTGTACACACTGCACTTTTCCTGAAAGAAAAGTATTGTAACAATATTGGAAGCATTGTAATGCCATTTATTTTAAAAAGGTACCCCAGACAGTATTGACAGGTGAAACCCTCCTGCAGGAGAGGGAAGCTGTCCTTTTTGGGAGAACACAGTGATTATTGCTAGCAGCCATAACAGCAGCGGGCAAAAATTGCATGTAAAACCTGGAAGCCTGCCCATACATAGTTCATGTAGAACTGGTCAAGAGTCAAACCATCCTTGGCCAGCTTAACACCGATAGTTATTGGATTATCTACAGATCTTTGGAAAAGGTAAAGAAAGACTAAGCCTTTTGCATTCTTAAATGCAATCATTTTTTAACAAACCTCATTGTAGAATTATATCTGCTTGTGTACAGAAGAAAAATACAAATATCATTTTTAAACATGATTCACCTTTTGTATGCTTGGCTAAAACTTTTCATAGTGAGAATAAAAAGTATGGATCCTCAGGGAGGAAGAGGTCATCAATGAAATAGTTCTGTTTGAAGTCAGAAATACATTATGCAGAGTGAATAATAATGGTGTATGATAATTGACTTCATATAATAATATTTTTTTTATATCTCATAACTTTGTCAAATGGGTAAACAAATAAGGAGAAACATTGCATACACAGGCGTAGATTACCTGAAAGGCACATAAAGTGATTTTGCATATATCTATTATAATTGAGAATAACAAAATAAAAATGAAAAAAGTGAGGCATAGCTTCAAATGTAAAGCTTTCAATTACTGTTTTTAAGTCTCTCATTTAAAAGAATAACTACTGAACAAAAGGGTTTCCTTGCAAGGGTTCTCACCATAACTTACAACACAACACAATGCTTTCTGGAGGGTGCAGGATGTATGGAGGGGGGTTCTGGAGGATACAGGGTTGAAGATTGGGAATAATGAAGGGTGTAGGCTCTATGGGGGATTCTGGAAGTTACAGGTGGTATTATTGGGGATTCTGGAGGTTGCTATGTGTAAGGAGGGGGGTTCTGAAAGTTTCAAGGTGTACTGGGGAATTCTAGAGGGTACAGGGTATATGTTGGAGTATTCTAGAGATCTGGGTGTTTATGTTAGGAAATTTTGGATTTATAATATAAGGTGTATGGGGGGATTTCTTTCTTTAAGGTGTACATAATAGTATCATTCTCCTCATATCTTCTCATACCCATTGTGATTTTTCCCAATAGAAAGAGTTACTATTTAACCACTTGACCACTGGGCACTTAAACACCCTTCCTAACCAGACCAATTTTCAGCTTTCGGTGCTCTCACAATTTGAATGACAATTACTCAGTCATACAACATTGTACCCATTTGAAATTTGTGTCCTTTTTTTCACACAAATAGAGCTTTCTTTTGGTGGTATTTGATCACCTCTGGGTTTTTTATTTTTTGCACTATAAAAGAAAAACGACTGAAAATTCTGTAAAAAAATAAAAATAAATCTTGTTTCTGTCATATTAGCGGGTTATTTCTCACACACAGCATATGCATACCACAAATTACACCCCAAAACACATTCTGCTATTCCTTCCGAGTATGGCGATACCCCATGTGTGGGACTTTTACACAGCGTGGCCACATACAGAGGCCCAACATGCAGGGAGCACCATCAGGCGTTCTGGAACACCCAGACCAATTCTGACATTTCTCTCCTACATGGAAAAATCATCATTTATTTGCTAGAAAATTACATAGAACCCCAAAACATTATATATGCTTTTTTAGCAAAGACCCTAGAGAATACAATGGCGGCCGTTACAACTTTTTATCTCGCACGGTATTTTCGTAGAAATTTTTTGAACGCGTGTTTTTAAAAAAAAACAGTTTTGTGCTAAAAAAAAAAACAAACAGTAAAGTTAGCCCAATTTTTTTTCATAATGTGAAAGATGACGTTACGCCGAGTAAATAGATACCCAACATGTCACACTTCAAAATTGCGCACGCTCATGGAATGGCGCCAAACTTCGCTACCTAAAAATCCCCATAGGCGATAGTATTTGGGTATTGCAGAGTATTTGGGTATTGCAGAGTATTTGGGTATTTCAGGGTATCGCACAGGGTATTGCGTTATTGGGGTACTGGGGTATTGGGGTATTGGGGTACTGGAGTATTTTGGTACTGGAGTACTGCAGAGTATTGGGGTACTGGAGTACTGCAGAGTATTGGGGTACTGGAGTACTGCAGAGTATTGGGGTACTGGGGTACTGGGGTACTGCAGAGTATTGGGGTACTGGGGTACTGCAGAGTATTGGGGTACTGCAGAGTATTGGGGTACTGGGATATTGCAGAGTATTGGGGTACTGGGGTATTGCAGAGTATTGGGGTACTGGGGTATTGCAGAGTATTGGGGTACTGGGGTATTGCAGAGTATTGGGGTATTGGGGTACTGGGGTATTGTAGAGTATTGGGGGTACTGGGGTATTGCAGAGTATTGGGGTATTGGGGTACTGGGGTATTGCAGAGTATTGGGGGTACTGGGGTATTGCAGAGTATTGGGGTACTGGGGTATTGCAGCGTATTGGGGGTACTGGGGCATTGCAGCGTATTGGGGTACTGGGGCATTGCAGAGTACTGGGGTACTGGGGTACTGGGGTATTGGGGTACTGGGGTATTGTGGGGTACTGGGGTAATGCAGGGTACTGGGGGAATGCAGGGTACTGGGGGATTGCAGGGTACTGGGGGATTGCAGAGCTGGGATGGATTGAGGGATGGCTGGATCTGTGACTGCATTTGTCACAGATCCAGCCACAGCTCAGCTGCTGACACCCCGCTCCCCCCCCCCCTCTCCTCGCACACTGTACCGAACGGTACAGAGAGCAGAGGGAGGAGAGGGAGGAACCGGCGTCATCAAATGACGCCGGTTTGTTTACAAGTGATCGCGCCGTCATTTGAAGGCGCGATCACGTGGTAAACGGCCGCTATCAGCGGCAATTTACCGTGATCCGTGATGCGCCGGGTTCTAGACCCGGCGATCACGGACACTTTCGCGAGCGCGTCCCAGGGGACGCGCAATCGCGAAAGTGAAGGACGACGTCCCAGGGACGTTGTATCAAAACTACTCGACCGCGCTGTAGCAGTATTTTCGCTATAGTGCGGTCGGCAAGTGGTTAAAGCGGCGTTCAACATGGAACTCCCACTTATCCGTCTCCTCCCCCCTCTGGTCCCATATTTGGCACCTTTCAGGGGGAGTGGGAAACGGGCAACCTGTTGTTGACCCGCGAGATTGGGCCTGTGTTTCCTTACCAGGAATGGTGGCGGCTGTGGTGCTGACTTTTGCGGGCTCCCTGGACAGGTAAGTGTCCATATATTAAAAGTAGGCAGCTTCAATATTTGTAGCTGATAACTTTACATTTTTCATGGGGGGTTGTACCTCCTCTTTACTTATCATCAACCCCATTATTACTAAGGATGGGCGAACAGTTTGGTCTGAGCATTAGTTCGTTCAGAGGTTCTCCGAACAACCAATTTATAGGGTCGTTTAACCATTTTTTTGGCCTGCTGAACGACCACAATTAACAACAAATACCTGGGGAATGCCCAGGGAATAACCAAGCCTACTTACCGACCAGCTAGCAGAACAACCAATTAACCTGTCTAACAATGTGCGTTAAAAACAGGGGTTTTGTCCGCATGCATTTGCAAACGCATGCGTGAGCCACAGAGCCGCACCAAGGCACCCCATAATTCTGTGGTCCTAACACTAACAGTGAATGCCCTCACAATGGAGGCACATGCATTTTAATGGATAAATAGGGGCAGGTGGACTGAAGGGGAGCCACCCCTCCTTAAAGGTACAGGAGCACACCAAGCACCCAGCATATAGCACAATGGCTGCAAAGGTGTTGGTGCACTGCTGGACCAATATAAACACCACGGGTGAAACGCACATTGTTAGACAGGTTAATTGGTTGTTCTGCTAGCTGGTCGGTAAGTAGGCTTGGTTATTCCCTGGGCATTCCCCAGGTTTTTGTTGTTATCTGTTTTAGCCTTCCATTGCTACTTACTGCGATTGCCAGCCATAGATATGAACGACCACAGTGCATTGAAAGCCCTGTTTGGCTGAAGCAATGAAGGTTTCGCCCAATCAGGACACAAAGCACTGTCAGAGCCATGGTTGGACGCTGTCATGATGACTTTATCCTATGATGGCTCATTGCTCTTAATCCTGCCCCACACTATACTGTAAAAGTATTCTTTTCATAGCGGTCATTTGATAGCTGTGTGGAGAGAGCTAGAACAGAGCTGTTTGGTGCTATTAGACAGTTAGGGCCAGATTCAGGTAGAGTTAGGCTGGAGTATCAGTGATACACCAGCCTAACTGTCGCTTTAAGCCGGCGTTTTTGTTTTCTGTAACCAGAAAACAAGAAACGCAGGGTTGGAGTTCCAATGCTAGCAGCGTAATTGAATTTCGCCATTGCATCGTTACTTCAACTTAAAAATGGCGCCGGGGGCGTTCCCGCTGATTAACGCTGAAAAAATATGTTAATCAGCGGGAGTCGGAAATTCACGATCTTTTTCGGGCGCGACGCAGTGACTTTACGACGTTTCCGGAAGCGATACACGACATAAAGATAAAGCAGCCCCCTAGTGGAGTATCCTATGTTAAGTATAGGCGTCGTCATCGCGTCGGAAAAAATAATAATCGCGTCGCTTGCGTAAAACGTTCATGAATGGGGATGTGACGTCATTGACGTTCACTGACAGAATTTGGAGCATGCGCACTGGGATGCATTGACACTCGACGCATGCGCAGTACGTTCGCCGCGGGATCGCGCATAGTTTAAATAATACACGCCCCGTACCCGCCCAATTTGAATTCCGCCGGCTCATTTGCGATGAGCTGCCGCAACTTTAGGAGCAAGTGCTTCATGAATAACAGCACTTGCTCCTAAAATTTCGGCAGAGTAACGTAAATGAGAAGCGTTACTCCAGAGCAAAGATGCTCTCATCTACCTGAATCTGGCCCTTAGTGTGCTATAGTGTTCTATTCTGACTCTATTGTCAGTGTAGAATATCAGTTTAGTGTGCATGTAGGGATAGTTCTGTTTGCGTTTAGTGCGACCATTCATCTTAACATTAGTGTGAATGTAGGGATAGTTCAGTCATTGTGAGTGTAGTGCAATCACCATTCATCTTTAAATTAGTGTGAATGTAGGGATAGTTCCGTCATTGTTAGTGTAGTGCGACCATTAATCTTTACATTAGTGTCAATGTAGGCATAGTCCAGTCATTGTGAGTGTAGTGACCACCATTCATCTTTACATTAGTGTGAATGTAGGGTATACATCAGTCAGTCTGAGTGTAGTGACCGTTTAACACCTGCAAATTTAACGACATATAGTTCTGTGCATTACTGCAAGTTTTAACGCTGTATATTCCATTGTGTTACTGAAAGTTTAACACCATATATTTCATAGTGTTACTGCAAGTTTAACGCCATATAGTTCTGTGCGTTACTGAAAATGTAATGCCATATAGTTCTGTGCATTACTGCAAGTTTAACGCCATATAGTTCTGTACGTTACTGCAGGTTTAACGCTGTATATTTCCTTGCGTTACTGAAATCTTAACGCCAAATAGTTCTGTGCGTTACTGCAAGTTTAATGCCGCATATTTCATTGCGTTACTGCAAGTTTAATGCCATATAGTTCTGTGCGTTATTGCACGTTTGACACAGTATATTGCAGTATATTATAGTGTATACGTGGAGTGTATCTGTGTTGAATACTCAAATTATGGGCATGTATTGGTAGGTTTGCAATTGTTCTATACTCTTTCCATTTTTGGATGATGGCTCCATGAGTTGTTCAAATCTTGGGATATTTTTTTATAACCTAACCCTGCTTTAAACTTTTCCACAACTTTATCCCTGACCCGTCTGGTGTATTCCTTGGCCTTTATGATGCTGTTTGTTTACTAAGGTTCTCTAACAAAACTCTGAGGACTTCACAGAGCAGCTGTATGTATACTGAGATTAAATTACAAATGCATGGACACTATTTACTAATAAGGTGACTTGTGAAGGCAATTGGCCCCACTAGATTTTAGTTAGGGGTATCAGAGTAAAGGGGGCTAAATACAAATGCACGCCACACTTTTTACATATTACAAAAAAAAACAACATAATTTTCCTTTCACTTCACAATTTTGTTCCACTTTGTGTTGATCTAGCAAAAAAATAAAAAATCCCAATAAAATACATTTATGTTTTTGGTTGTAATATGATCAAATGTGGAAAGTGCAAGCTTAAAGGGGTTGTAAAGTTAAATGTTTTTTCACCTTAATGCATCCTATGCATTAAGGTAAAAAAACATCCGACGGTACCGCCCCCCCCCCCCGATTCCCCGTTTTACTTACCTCACTCCTCGAAAGTCCTGCGCGTGTCCCCATGATCCTCTTCGATTTCCAGCCTGGCCATTGATTGGCTAGGCTGGACGGATTGATAGCAGTGCTCCATTGGGAGTGAAACTCCGGACGGAGTGATGCTGGACCGTGGAACAGGTAAGTGTATGTTTATTAAGAGCCAGCAGCTACAGTTTTTGTAGCTGCTGACTTTTAATAAACATAAAAACAGGCTGGAACTCTCATTTAATGGCTGTGTGAGTTATTTTGAGGGGACAGCAAATTGACACTGTTATACAAGCTGTACTCTCACTACTTTACATTATAGCAAAGTCTCATGTCTTCAGTGTTGTCACATGAAAAAAGATATAATAAAATATTTACAAAAATGTGAGGGGGTGTACTCACTTTATATATATATATATATATATATATATATATATATTCCATTTTATGTCCCTCTACTCTGGAATTTTTATACAAAAACCCCCCAGAGAACATCTGAGGCAAAGAAAGGGGAAATAGTGGTACAGTAAGCTGGATGATGACATTATATTTAACAAAGAATCTAAATGATAATCAACACTTCTATCTGCAGATTACAATCGAGATGGTTCTATATGAGAAGACAGAAATTTAATCACCTGGTAAATTTAAATTTTTATTTTATATAGATTGCAATTTTCTAATGGTTCTTAGGGGAAAAGAGAATGAAACATATACATTCCATTTGGTTTTATTTTATTAGACTCTCTCCTCTCAAATATAATGTGTGCTAGTTTAATCATATTGGTTTAAACTGAGTATCTGAAGTAAAACAAGACCTAATTTTCCCTAAACATTCTCTGTTATTATGTGCCAAAAATGCTATAAATGGAGAATTGTCTGGTAGAGAGAATAGCATCTGTTCCACTTCTTGAACTCTCTGTTACATATAATCTATAACCTTAGATTCACCTGTTGTGGTAAGTAAAATTGTACCGTTTCCAAGGTACTATGGATCAGCATTTCTTTTCACAGCAAATCCTCTGTGCACAAAAACAACCATGTTTACATATTTAAAAGAACATTTATTACGCGGAGAATGGTACTGGAATATCCTTTCAGCATCTCCGAAGTTTTCTAACAATTAAAGGGGTTGTAAAGGTTCATTTATTTTCTAAATAGGTTCCTTTAAGCTAGTGCATTCACTTTTCACCTTTTCCTTTGATTTCCCTTCTTCATTTTTTTGTCTGAGTTTCTCACTTCCTGTTTCTCCTCAGTAAGCCTGCCCCGATCATCCAAGACGTTCTGGCTGGGGGTTAGTCAGCGTGCTCGCCCCCTGCCTTGGGACTACATCCCTGCGGAGAGACGCTGTGAATGTTCAAAGCGTCTCTCCCCGCAGGGATGTAGTCCCAAGGGAGGGGACGAGCACGCTGACTAACCCCCAGCCAGAAGGCCTCGGATGATAGGGGCAAGCTTACTGAGGAGGATCAGGAACTGAGAAATTCAGACAAAGAAAAAAAACATTTAGAAGGGAAATCGAAGTAAAAGGTAAGTAAAACAACAATGCAATAGCTTAAAAGGAACCTATTTAGAAAATAAAAAATGAACGTTTACAACTCCTTTAAGTATGTTTGAACTGAGTATCTGTTAAATGTGCCTAATTTACCCCAAACATGTGTTAATTTGTGCTAAAAGAAAAATCAAACAGTTCCTGGATTTGCAATTGAGCTTGTATTGCCTTTGTACAGCACTAATTGTAGAAAAAAAGGGGGAAAAACTGCGCTAAAACCTATTTGGACCCATTTTTTTTTCACACTCCTAAGCTCACAGGCTTGGTTGGACTTCATTGTATATGTTGTGTTTTAGTTTTTAGTGTATATTCACTTGTTGTTCATTCACTATTATTTGCTTGAGTGTATTCAAACACTCTCTTATAATCTTTCACAATAGCGCTGCACTATATTTTCACCTTTGTACATCACTAACTACGCTTTTAAAATTTTGAATAGACATTTAATCGTAAAAAGCATACAATTAAGCAAAGACATTCAATACAACTAGCCAAGATTTAAAAAATATTGGGGTCAGGACTAAAGATAAAAAATAAGCAACATACAAATCGCAGGGCTCAGGAGTGTGCAACACATAGAACACATAGACTGAGATATGGATAGAGCCCCATTGGTTAGGGAAAGGTATCTGATACCTGTCAAGGGGGGAACGAGTAGGTATCTTCTCTTAGCTTCCTGGAACAATCTCCCACTGTCATATGATATAACAGATGATATCTGCAGGGCCATTTGGGGTTTTCAGTTTTATCAAGCAAGCTTTATTATAGCCCCCTGTAAGGGAAGTGTTTCTCTGTTATTCTGTGGTATGAGAGTGCTTGATATATTATTACTCAATTAACATAGTGGATAAACAGTGTAATAAAAAGTGTATGACCTGCAACATACAGTATATGGTGCCCATTCTGTATTGTATGGTCTTATTTCTGTGAACATTCAATTTTCACAATATAGCTAACTTTAACTTAACACAACAGTAAAATCAGTCTGTATCAGTGGCGGCCCGTCCATAGGGCGCGCCCAGGCGCCACCCCCATCTGTAGGCACAATATATATATATATACATATATATTTTAAATGGCCCCTTTAAGGAAAAACAAAAAAATGTCCTTTAACAAAATCAAATTATGCACCGGACACCAGTGCCCTAAGAAGCGCCACGTCAATGCAATCACAAGATTCCGAGGTGGATGGATGTCTGGACACTCATCCACCTCGGAGCCTTATATTATAACCTGCTGGGACTTGTAGTTCTCCATCTTCTCCTGGCGCTCAGGTGCATACAATCCACCATCTTTTTCCAGTTTTTCTCTCACTGCTGGGACTTGTAGTCCCATAGATGGTGGATTGCATGCACCTGAGCCCCAGGAGACGATGGAGAACTACAAGTCCCAGCAGGTTATAATATAAGGCTCCGAGGTGGATGGATGTCTGGACACCCATTCACCTCGGAGCCTTATATTATAACCTGCTAGGACTTGTAGTTCTCCATTTTCTCCTGGGGCTCAGGTGCATGCAATCCACACCCATCCACCTTGTCAGAGTAGGTTGAAAATTCCTACTGCTATATACCATAGCTCCCAACTGTCTTTTGAGGGGTTGTAAAGTTAAATGTTTTGAGGAACTGTCCCTGATTTGAAACAAAGTTCCCCTGTCCCTCCTTCCTCCTTATTTGTCCCTCATTTTGGTCTAATCTATATGCCTTAAATTTCAAAGTGTTTTCCCGTAGCAAAACCTTTCATCCGCTTTCTTAATTGCTGCATTTGTAAATTCGAAAACCAATATAAAGGAATCGTGGTTGAGCACTTGTGGTTTAACCAATTTTTTTTTGTACAATATAACTTTAAGGGGGCGTGTCCTATGTCTTAATACTTTTGCTAATAGGTGTCCCTTGTTCCCATCTCAGAAAGTTGGGAGGTACGATATACTGCTGATTAGAACGGGTATTTAGCCATTTATATTTACTAAAATAATTGCATTTCCATGTTCTTTGTTCTTAGTGAGACCAGATATAGGGAATGCAAGGTCCTAGGTTTAGTTATACTTTAAGTAACCATGTGTGTTTACTTGGGTTCACTGGTAAGGCCCTGCCTACACACTGCAGTGGTGACACATGTTGTCACATGCAAAAATGTGAATGGGCCCTTACGTGTGACCTTACTGGAGGCAGGGGCGGACTGACCATTGGGACTTTCAGGCACTGCCCGAGGGCCCCATGCCACTAGGGGGCCCCATCAGGGTTGCCAGACTCAATAAAACCAGGGACAGTATGTAAAAATCTGTGTTTTTTTTTACATCTGTCCCTGATATGTCTGAAACTGACATGCTTTTGATGTGAAAATCCTGAGATTTTAGCTGCCCTGCCTCTGCACTTCCTCCTGGCGTGGTGGCCATCTGTAAGCCTGGTAGCCCCATAATCTTCTATTGCCTAGGGGCCCCATGGGTTGTCAGTCCACCCCTGAGTCTAGAGGCTGACATTGCTAACATTTTATGAAAATGCAGTTGCCTGGTTGTCAAGCTGATCCAATATCTTTTAGTACTTTCTAAATCACAGATAAACAAAAACAAAGCAGATCAATTCTACTCTGATTTTGGCTGCTGCATACTTGTTCCAGTTTGGTAACTCCATGTATTAAAGCCAAAGACAGCCTGGGCACTATTGTTTTTCAGTGTACCAATACCCATTTTAATTTCCTAACAAGCATGAAAATTGTGTGGTTTCTATAAACAACACAGACACGTTCCTTTTCTCAAGCTATTATAGCCATGGTAAAGAGATAAAGTGAATATTTTGAGAATATTCATGTTGATTAAAAGAACACCACTAAAAAATAAATGAACGTTATTTCTCTTCAAAAGTTAGTTGACAATATTTTGTATTGTTAATAAACATAAAATGGGCCATTAATTATAACAAGCTTTCTGTAAAGCAGTAATTGAATTCCTCTGACGGAAAGCAGAAGATCTTTGTTAATTAAATAATCCCCTTATATACAGTATATAAAAAAAAAAAAATGGATGGCTTTGTAATTGCAGTTGTGTTGAATAAACCATGCAAGCATGTGATGTTTTATTTACTATACTTGCACACGATTTTTGCAGCTCTGTCACAATCCCTGCGAAGCACACAATAGATATTTTCCTAAAAGAATAAATAAACAATGAATGGCGCCCTGTGAAATCAGTGAAAAAACATAGGCCCGGATTCACAAAGCACTTATACCGATGTATCTCCAGAAGTACAAATATGCACCGTCGTATCTGTGCGCCGGACCCACAAACTAAGATACGCCTAAAAACAGACTTCATCCCACCGACGTAACTTGCCTACGCCGGCGTAGAGTGGGCGCATATTTACGCTGGATGCATATGGCGCTCCCATTGATTTTCTATTCAAATATGCAAATGAGGGAGATACGCCGATTCACAAACGCCCGGCTCCTTATTTACGCGGTTTGCATAAGTTTTACGTTTGGCGTAAAGTTATTCCCCATAGATGAGGCGCAACCCATGCAAAGGTATGGACCAGGGAACACAAGCCTACGTATTGTACGTTGGAAGTCTGTGAATATGGGCCGACGTGGGTCTGATTGGGCGTAGGTTACGTTCATGGCGTACACAGTGATCCGGCGTATCTTAGGCAGTTGTTCCAACGTGGTTGTGCGCATGCGCACGGGGATACTTCCACGTCTCGATGCATGCGCAGTTCGTTTTAAGTACTTGTCTGGCGCCCAGCCCATCATTTGCATGGGGTCACGCTTCATTAACATGGATCACGCCCACTTCTAGCCTACTTCCGCTTACACCTACGAAATATACGCTACACCGGTGCAGAGTTGGGAGCATTTGCTTTGTGAATTCCATGCTTGCCTCTCTGCAGCGTAGCGTAAAAGAGATACGCTACGGCGGCATAAATGTGCGCCGATTGTATGTGAATCCGGCCCATAGCATTAAAACAGATGGTGGAAAAAACATATACAATTAATTGCAAATATAAATATACATAGTGTAGCAAGCTAAAAAATCCACATGTGATGAATCCCAACACCAAAATGTGATGCTTAAAAAATAAACTTTTAGAGGGCGCATGCGCGGACAGCTCCGAGATGGCAGCTTAGCCCTGGAGCTCCGCACCGTTCCGGCTGACCGACGGATCTAGCGGGCGGATCGGGTCACCCTAGCTGGCCACAGCAACACTCTCGAGCAGAGGGGTAGCGAGAGCACCTGTGTATGTCGGTAGGACCGACGAGACGGAGCCTGGGACCACAGCTGGAGGCGGTAAGCGGGACGCGCGATCCCAAGATGGCGGGCGGCTCCCAGAATTACCTCACAGACACGGAAGAATCCTTTGGCACCAGGCCATCCTATGCCTCTGTGGCCCGCTCACTCGCACCAGGGAACCCAGCCAGCCCCATACCGACCATGGCTCATTCCCCTGCATCCACAGAGTCCCTGTTGGAGCAGACAATGGCAGATCTCATGGATTCCCCCCTGAGGCCTACCTCCCCACATGCAGCAGACAAGCCTGGCATGGCAGAGATCACTGCACACTCCCTGTCACAAACAACTGACTTGTTCACACAACTGTCTCTCTTGCTGGACAGGGGACTGGCACAAACAGCAGCCAAGATTACAGGAGAACTCAGGGGGGACTTTCAGATGATTGGCACCAGGATGGAATCTATAGAGAACAAACTCGATCAAACGATCGCCACTACCCGACAGAATTCTGACCACATCCAATTTTTGCAGGACCAATTGGACACTGCCCTCTCCCGGATCGACGACTTGGAGAACAGGTCCAGGAGAGAGAATTTTAGGATCAGGGGCTACCTGAATCTATTACCGACACTGTCCAGGTGGTCCAGGACTTTATCAAACAGCTGATCCCTACCATCCCCCAACATAAATTGGAAATTGATCGGGCCCACAGAACCCTGGGACCGCCGAGGAAGGATGGCTCCCCAAGGGACATCGTGGTCAAGCTCCATTTCTTTTCAGTGAAGGAGGAAGTGATGAGGGTGAGCAGACGCCAAAACCCTCTCACTTGCCGGGGTCACACGGTTCAAGTGTTTGCGGACCTTTCGCCCACAACTATCCAAAAAAGAAGAACCCTGAAGCCCCTCTTATCGGCCTTGACGCAACGTGACATTAAATACAAGTGGGCCTTCCCATTTGCCGTAAAATTTGAATACAAGGGTAAGGCACATGCATTTCACAACTTCCATGATGGGGAACGCCTCCTGCTGAACCTTCGCCTTCTTTCACATGAAGCCGCCATGGATCTCTCCAACTCCAACCCTGGATCCACCAAACGTCCTTCTCCTGCAAGCCCCCTGACAAACACCTGGGACAAACCTAAATTTAAGAAGACCAGGGACACTAGGCCACCATGACATCACTAAAGAAGATTCTCTGGAAACAGTTCGTGAAGACTTTTGTTTTCTCCGGACGAACTCCCCCCAATGTTTTGGGAAGTATTCCCTACTCCTCATCCTTTCCAAGTTGCGGTCCTGAGGGACCTTGTCGGTCCCAATCTTAATCCTGAACTAGACCACTCATATGTTTTAATAGCCACTCACGGTTTAAGTATTGCTACTCATGTTTGTCTGTTCATTCCTCTCTCCGATTGTTCTTGATATTCTTGATGAAGGGGAAAGAAGGGGGAAGACGAAGGGGAAGAAAGGATTTTTCTTTTTTTTTCTCCTGTTGTGTTTTCTTTTTTTTTCTTCTGATGCATTTGGCTGGCCCTCAGGGGCCCGTGTCCTCCTCTACATGCTCAGTATGTGGGGGGGGGTTGGGTCCTTGGGAGGCGGGCCTCTGGGGTGCCCCTTCCGGCCCAGCATACTTGTATTTTGTTTAGATGGAACTATCGGTTCCAGTTTAGCTTGTTGGTTACGTCGGAGCCGGGGCGGTGTTGCAGCGCCTCCTCCTACCCCACGGACTCGGCTATGCCCTTTCCCTGGGTTAGGCGTTCACCCTGCCTGCAGGGTGCAGTGAATGAGAACAGGGTTCTCGGTGTTGGGCACACAGATGCCCAACACACCCCTGAGCCCCTAGCGGGCTTGAATTCCCCCCCCCTCCCCCCTCTCACCCTTTCCCTCTGTCTTATTTCTCTCTAACTTTTCTTCCTCTTGCAGGCAGTGATGGGACGACTGGCGATCTTCTATTCCCAGGTGGTATGCGGTTCACCAGACGACCAGGTCCTCAGCTCCATTGTGATGCCCCTGGCCAGGTAAGTGGCGGGGTTTTGGTGATCTCCCTCATACCTTTGCTCCATGGCTAGTGACACTCCCAAGGCGACCTCATTGAAGGTAGCCACACACAACACACAGGGTCTAAACTCCCCATCCAAACGACGGAAGGTACTGGACTTCATGAAGTCCCGTAACCTTGATATCCTCTTCCTACAGGAGACGCACTTCCCGATCCGATACAAACCCACTTTCCTACATGCACAGTTCCCCCAGTTTTTCCTGTCCAGCGCAGAGGATAAAACCAAAGGGGTAGCGATCCTCGTATCCAAGCACTGCAGATTCTCGCTACAGTCAGGATACAAGGACCCGGGAGGGCGGTTTGTCTTGGCCAAGGGCACTATCGATGGTCATCTGTACTCCCTGGTCTCCTATTATGCCCCCAATGTGGGCCAGCTGAAATTTTTTACCGATCTTTTCAAAACCCTGGACCCACTATTGGAGGGCATGGTGATACTGGGCGGGGACTCGAATGTCGCCTTTGATCAAGGCATTGATAAATCCAAACCCCCAACGGCACAAAATGTGAGACCCACCAGACTTAGCTCGAAGATTGCCAAATTAGTATATCAGAGGGCCTCACTGACATCTGGAGGGAGATGAACCCGACCCAAAGAGACTACACACACTTCTCCCACGCCCACCAAACCTTTGCTAGAATAGACCATCTCCTGATTTCAAACGCCCTGATCCCATCAGTCAGCAAATCTCAGATCACAGACACAGTCTGGTCCGACCATTCAATAGTAAGTATGTTTTTGACTAACCACCCTTCACTCCCTAACTCCCGTCAGTGGCGGCTCAACGAATCGATACTGTCGGACCCTGCTCACAAACAGGAGGTAGAACTGGCCATTTCTGAATACTTTTTGCAAAACAGCTCCCCTGATGTCTCGGCAGAGACTCTCTGGGCTGCCCACAAGGCAACCATTAGAGGCAAATTAATTCAAATCAAAGCAAGACTTAATAGGGCTCGCAGAGCGGACATAGAGAACCTTGAAAAAAAATACCAAGAGCTCTGTGCGGAACATAAGAGGGAACCAGGCCGTTGCCCTATGTCTCGCATTGACTCTGCCCGCCTAGAATTAAATCTAGCTCTGACTGCCAAAGCTGTGACCGGTCTGCGATGGCAAGGGGCAAGATTTTACCACATGAAAGATAAACCGGGGCCCCTTTTAGCTTCCAAACTCACCCCGCGTCCCCGAACGTACGCTTTCCCTAAAATTAACGTAGCGGGACAATCTCCCACGGCGAACCCACTTAAAATCCTCGGGGCATTTCATTCTTTCTATACGAATCTGTATAGAGGACAACAACCAGGGACAACCCCTATCAGGACTAGATTCCTGGATAACCTCCCTACGCCCACATTATCCAGGGACCATAGAGACAGACTCGAAGCCCCTATTTCTGTAGCGGAAGTTTTGGACGGGCTCTGCCCCGGGACCTGATGGGTTCTCCGTCCCATACTATAAGGCCTTTGCACAGACTTTAGCCCCTCACCTAACAAATTTCTTTAACTCCAAAACTGAGGGGGATCCCCTAGACGCACAGCTGAATACTGCCTACATCTCCGTCATACCTAAGCCTGACAAGGATCCGGGGGAGGTCAGTAACTACAGACCAATATCCCTAATCAATAATGATCTTAAGATAATGACTAAAGTTATGGCGGATAGGTTGGCATCCTTTATTGCTGTCTATATACACAAGGACCAGGTTGGGTTCATACCGGGACGGCAGGGCCCAGACCAAATCAGAAGGGTGGTTGATGTAATGTCTCTATTGCAATCTGGATGGGACGGCGGGGGGGCTCAAGCTGGGATGCTGTTGTCGTTGGACCTCCAAAAGGCCTTCGACTCTGTCTCTTGGTCCTATATATTCCAGATTTTAGAGAGGTGGGGATTCGGCCCCCAATTCATCGGACTAATTAGGTCTCTTTACTCGAACCCCGAAGCTAGGATCAAACTGCAGGGCCTGTATTCTGACCCAATTAAAATACGTAATGGGACCCGCCAAGGATGCCCTCTCTCTCCGTTACTCTTCGCTATTGCTATAGAGTCCTTGGCCATAGCCATCAGGTCCAACCCTGACATCACCGGAGTTCGCTGCGGATCCACAGTCCACAAATGTGGTCTCTTTGCGGACGACATAATCCTTTTTATAACCTCCCCCATTACAACATTACCGGTGGTATGTAAAACACTAGATGACTTTGCTGACGTGTCGGATTTAAGGGTTAATTATACCAAGTCCTGGGCCCTCAACGTATCCCTTCCGTGGCCCCTGGTGGCCCAGTTGAAGGATTCGTTCCGCTTTAAGTGGAGTGACTCTTCCATTCGCTACCTGGGAATTAACTTAACCCCCAAATTTGAACAATTATACCGAGCCAATTATCCCCCCACCTATAGAAAATTAGAACTTGACCTCAAACAATGGCACCCGTACCAACTTTCTTGGCTGGGGCGGATAAACTCGGTGAAGATGACCCTGCTCCCACGGCTACTCTACCTCTTTCGCGCGCTCCCGATTTCTATTAAGAAGGACCATTTGACCTCGTTCCAAAGCAAGGTCATCCAATTTGTATGGGGCAAGTCGGGCCATCGCCTAGCTAGGCACACCCTTTTTAGACTTCGAAGCAGAGGGGGACTGGGACTGCCCAATTTACTCTGGTACTATCAGGCGGCTAGACTCACTCAGCTCTCCACAGTTTATAGTAAATGCACCAAACCTGATTGGGTGGAAATGGAAAGACAAGCAGTCACCCTTGACTACCTCCTCTGGAGTGCCCCTAAGGCCAGACCCTCCATCCTTTGCCCATCTCTATCGCACTCGTTCACGATCTGGGATAAACTCAGAAATAACCCTTCCTTAGTTTCCCCCTGTAAACCCTTGAGTCACATATTTCATAACCCCGACTTTCCCCCAGGTATGGACATTCGAGCATTCAAATGGTGGTTGGATAAGGGGATGTATCGGATCGGGCACTTCATCTCTACCACGGGACCTATTTCCCTTCCTCAATGTATTATGACCCTGAAATTGCCTCCTACAGAGAGATTCAGGTTCCACCAAATATCCTCCTTCCTTCATTCCATTTGGTTCACGAAACCTGACCCCCCACAACTCACACCGTATGAACAGTGGTGTGGAGACCTTCTGGAGCAAAGGGGGGGGATCTCCATGATCTACTCGTCACTGGCCGGGGACAAGCAGAAGGCGCCCTACATGCTGGCCTGGGAGGCGGACTTAGAATTGACCTGGGATCTAGACACTTGGCACAAGGCTGTGGGCTCCTCATACAGGGGCATCTACAACGTATCTCTTGTGGAAGCCAATCTAAAGGTTTTCACCAGGTGGTACCTCACCCCTACCCGGCTTGCGGTTATGTACCCCTCGACCTCTCCCTTGTGCTTCAGGGGATGTCAGTTGGGGGGTCCCATGCTGCACGTCTGGTGGGAATGCCCCAAAATCAGAGGTTTTTGGAACAAAATATTCTATATAGCATCCAAAATAACTGGCCTTGCTATCCCCAGGTCCCCATCAACGGCCCTGCTTAACCACCTCCCTGTGAAAGCCCCGAAATCCTCCCGCAAACTTATATTCTTTATCTTTTTGGGTGCTAAAATCACCTTGGCCAGGTCATGGAAACGTCCCAGGGTCTCCATAACAGCAGCCAAAAGGAAAATTTCATGGATCATGTCCCAGGAGAAGATGCTGAGTTCTATCCTAGATACATTTCCCCAGTTTAGGGAAATATGGGAGCCCTGGGCTAAATACATGGGGATCGGAGACTCCATTTATTTGTCCACTTAACCCTCCTAGAAGTGGGCCTCTCCTCCTAATCGCCGCTGTCCCTCTCTCCTGCTTCTCCTTCCTTTTTTATCTCCTTTCTCTGTCCACCCTACCCCCTTATCCATCTTACACGTTACGGGGAAATCACCCTGGGCATTGGTTGATCCTTTTTGATCCATAGATTTTTTGAGCCCGACCTAGGCCTTTCTCCGGGTTGTTGTTCTTTCAGTTCTTCGTTCTTATTTTGTTTTTGTTTTTTGCTTGTATTTTGTTTGTTTTTTGGCTACGTACAGGTACAAAGTGCCTCCTGAATCGGTTGTCCACCTGCCTACAGCGACCTCTACCTAATGTCACTCCCGGATGTATACGGTGAGTGAGGGTCCTCTCCACCATCCTCTGCACAGTTGAGCTCCCGTTGGGGTGCGGGGGAGGTTGGAGGGTGATCCCGCTCTAAGGGGTCCCCGAGCCTGGGCACACTTAAAGCAGCGTTACGCAATTATTTCTCCTTGCTGCCCTTGGTAATGCATTTACATTGTGTATTGTACCTATACGATTTGGATGATCTATTCTATACTTTATCTTTCTACAATGTATTTCCTTTTTTTTGAAAACCTAATAAATACTTTAAACATACAAAAAAAAAAAAAAAATAAACTTTTAGTTCTTCACCATGAGTGCTCAGTAGATGGGTGGCCACTCACCAGAAAATGATGACCCCTTTTTACAGGGAGGGCAAACAGCACTTCTGGAATACCAATTGATTCCACTGACAGCCCAGTTCCACGCCACGGGCCCCTCCAGATGAAACTAGGATGGGAAAAATGACTCCACAAGAGACATAGAGTAAGGTCTCTTAGTGTAGTAATTTTAATAAGGTAAAAAATGACAACAAATGGCGATTACACTCACATGTTACAGTGCCAATCCAGGTACCAGGTGTAATCAGCGTGTGCAAGTCGCCATGAAGGATGGCGTGTAGTCCGCGTCTTACCTAAGGGCAAAGCCTGAATGGTATGTAGGATCAGGTCCTGGAATGGTGGATCCTCTACTCCGACATATGTTTCGCCGTGTTGGCGTCTTCAGGAAGTGATGTCACACCGCTCCTAGCTCGCTTATAAGTGAATGGAAAGGATACTATTGGATATAAATATAAATATATTGGATTATATAAAATGGAGGAGAAGACAAATACATGATGCAAATCTCCCTCTTGGGAATGCCGACTTGCTGTCTAGAAGATATTGATGAAGCATGGGTGATCATCTTTTCTTGGTATGTAGGCAGCTTTGGACGTATTCTGGAAAATAATTAGTTTACTAAATAATGCATTATGGGCAGTATTTTAAGCAGGAATCAAGTCCTGGGGGGAAAAGTGTGGGAACTCCCACCCAAAATCCACTTCCCCACCAAAAAATAAATAAAAAATGATACGCTCATATGCATAATTACTAAACCGCATGCTCTTTCTAAATCCCGCGATAACTTGTGGCAGACCTCCGCAGTGTCTCCTGGGAACAATGACTAAAGCTCCCAGGAGACATTGCGGCATCATGGAAGTGACGAAATACCCGCGCACTACCCGATGAATCCATATACAGGAAGCGGACAGTAACATAAAGGATTACTAAGATTCGCCCGCCCCTGACAGTGACTCGAGCTGGGCATCGCCGCTTAGTGAAGGATTGGCTCGGCTGCTCGGCAGCTCTCGGCTGCTCTAGTCCTGCAAAGGGAACTGAGTTCCCGCTGTGAAAAAAGTGCAGGAACTCCGTTCCCACGCGTTCCCGCAGAACTTGAGCCCTGATTTTAAGTCTGATCATGCACTCTGTAGCTTTGTAGTTTTGCAAATGATTTAAACCACAGCAACTTGATGATAATATTTTTTTATTATTGTTTTAGTGTATAGTGCCACATCATCTGCATAAATGAACAAACATTTATTTTGATTATCTGTCAATGACAAAATGGGTGATGTGAACTAAGAATTTAAAAGGGTTGTTTTTGTTTTTTTCTGCACTGTACATATTGTCTTTATTTGTATTACAGTCTAGGACTAGGAATACACTTTTAAAAACTTGGCTTTTTACTTGTTCAGAGGGAGCCAAACCTCTGTATAGTCAAACCTTTTCTTCCCTTACTTTACAGTATATGACCACTTCCTGTCAATGGTTTTTAAGGAGGCAGTGGGTGCTGACATCCGCAGCATCTTTAGCAACCAGTGATATCCCCAGGCCCCATTCATTTGCTGACCATATAAACAAGCAGCAGAGATAATGCTGACATCACTGGCAACATTGGTGTATTTGGACAATTACATTGACTAAATATGGCCATGTCGATATTTGGTCAATGGTGTTACCCAGGAGACCCCACCAATTTGTTTACTTTTAGTAGGGGAGAGTTATTCGGCGCCAGTCAGAATCTGGTTTAAATGTGTCTGTCTGTCAATAGGATTTTTTTTCTTTCAGCAAGCATCGTTCATTATGATTGATGTGGGTCTGCATTGCTGGATAATATGATTAACTATCTCCCACCTGCCATATAGACAAATGACAGCAGTGGGATTCTCTGTTGTTCTGAGTTGAAGTCATATAACATTGCTCCAGTCTCACTGCGCTTGTGCTCCCTAGGGGGCATGCAGTGTGGCGATTGTGAGCGCGCTGTGTCACTGGGACTGTCGGACACAACACGACCCTGATCTTGTTAAAGAGCTGATGACGTGGCTCCATATGATCAGCTTTGTCCAATCACAGTTGCTCACATGTAAACAAGGAAACGTCATTTATCGGCTCACCTCACACTGACAGAGTGTGAGGAGAGGAGATCAGTGGCATCGCCTCACAGGGGAGACCTGTATAGATAATCAGGGCACTAATCATCAGTTCCCTGATTACCAGTGCCCAGCAGTGATGACCGGTCTGTGCCCACCAGTGATGCAAGTCAGTGTTGCCTTTCAGTGCCCATCAGTGTCAATGATGGGCTCCTCACCAGTGCAGCCATCATTGCCCATCAGTGTTGCCCATCATTGCCCTTCAGTTGCACCTATCAGTGTCCATCAATACCGCCTATACCTGCCAACTATCAGTGCTCATCAGTGCCACCTATCAGTGCTCATCAATACTGCCTATCAGTGCCCACCTGTGCTGCATATCAGTGCCGCATATCAGTTCCCATTGGTGCTGAATATGAGTGCCTCCTAATCAGTGCCTTTCTGTGCTGCCTCATCAATGCCCATCGGTGTTGCCTTTCAGTGCCCATCAGTGCCTGCTCACCAGTGCAGCCTATCATTGCCCATCAGTGCCACCTATCAGTGCCTATCACTGATGTCAATCAGTGCCCATCAGTGCCGCCTATCTGTTCCTCCAATAATTGCCCATAAGTGCTGCATATCAATGCCTGTGAGTGCCACCTATCAGTGCTCATCAGTGCCACCTATCAGGGCTAATCAGTGCCGCTTATCAGTGCTCATCAGTGCTGCATATCAGTGCTGCCTATCAGTGCCTGCCAGTGCTGCATATGAGTGCCTCCTCATCAGTGCCCTTCAGTGCTGCCTCATCAGTGCCCATTGGTTTTGCCTTTCAGTGCTTATCAGTGCCTGCTCACTAGTGCAGCCCATCATTGCCACCTATCAGTGACATCACTGCCGCCCATTTGTGCATATCAATGCCATCTAGCTGTGCCGCCTATCATTGCCCATAAGTGCCGCATATCAGTGCCCATCTATCAGTGCTCATCGGTGCCGCCTAACAGTGCTCATCAGTGCTGCATATGAGTGCCTCCTCATCAGTGCCCATCAGTGCAGCCTATCAGCGCACATCAGTGAAGGAGAACATTTTATTTTTTTCCAAAATGTTCTATCCTTTTTTTGTTTGTTTTTAAGCAAAAAACAGGGGGGTGGGGGCAGATCGCTGACCTCTCGCTACTTGAGGACCCTCTGCCATGCCAAGTACCACACTTCATGACTGGCTGCAATGTTCCTTGCACTAGTTCTTGTTTACACATAACACAAGCATTTTGTCTCCTTGTCTTACCAAGTAGACCCTTTGTGTTGGCTTTGCTTTATGCCCCACATGTGCTTTACTGACCTTGTTCTCTCATATGCCAGAAACGATTATTCTCCCCTTTGAATAACTTCAGATCAGGCATTAAATAATTAATGCAACTTTACTTGAACATCTACATGTAAGTCCAACAAGTAGATTCCAGCCCAACATGTCCCTCTCTAACTGAACTAGGCTACCCAGGCATACCTCAAAAAGGTGGTAGTCCATGACTGGCATTTCCCCAAATCTTAGCAGTTCTCTGGACTCCTGGTGTCTTCTGATGGACTGCTGGGGGAAGCAATCACATTCAGTGCTCCATAAAAGTTAGAGCATCTCCAGGAACAGGGGCTGCAGACTTCTGGAAACCCAGCCTTCACCCTCTACAGGCATACCCCACTTTTAAGTACACAATGGGGTTTATTTACTAAAGCTGGAAAATGCAAAACCAGTTTCACTTCTGTATAGAAACCAATGAGGTTCTAACCCGAGCTTGTTCAATTAAGCCTGGTACTAAAACCTGGAAGCTCATTGGTTTCTATGCAGAAGTGAGCCTGATTTTGCACTTTCCAGCTTTAGTAAATAAACCCCCTTGTGTACTTCACCACTTCCATACAGGGCACTTACGCACCTTCCCGCCCAAGCCAATTTTCAGGTTTCAGCCATGTCGCACTTTGAATGACAATTGCGCGGTCATGCTACACTGTACCCAAACAAAATTGGCATCCTTTTTTCCCCACAAATAGAGCTTTCCTTTGGTGGTATTTGATCACCTCTGCGATTTTTTTTTTTTTGTGCAACAACTAAAAAAAGACTGACAATTTTGAAAAAAATAAAGTTTTTATTTTTTTCTGTTATATTTTTTTTAAATAAGTAAGTTTTCTCTTTCAATTACGGGCACTGATATGGTGGCACTGATGGGCACCGATGAGGTGGCACTGATGGGCACTGATAAGGTAGTACTGATGGGCACCGGTGAGGTGGCACTGATAGGCGGCGCTGGTATGCGGCACTGATGGGCACTCATAGGCGGCACTAATGGTCACTCATAGGCGGCACTGATGGGCACTGATGGGCAGCACTGATGGGCACTCATAGGCGGCACTGGGCACTCATAGGTGGCACCTATGGGCACTCATGGGTGGCACATATGGGTGGCACTGATGGGTACTTATGGGTGGCACAGATGGGCACTGATAAGTGGGCACTGGGCATGGATTGGCACTGTGGGGTGGCACTGATGGACACTGTGGGGTGGCACTGATGGACACTGAGGGGTGGCACTGATGCATCCATGTTGCACTGATTGGCATCTTTTATGTTTTTACTGTTTTTTTGACGATTTTATTTTTCTGCCCCCTTTTTTTACTCCCTGGTGGTCTAGTGTGGGCTTCCCTGGTGGTCCAGTGTGGCGATCCGAGGGGGGGCTGCGCTGATAAACAATCAGCGCGAACCCCCCCTGTCAGGAGAGCCGCCGATCGGCTCTCCTCTACTCGCTTCTATCAGACGCGAGTGAGGAAGAGCCGTCAATAGCTCTTCCTGTTTACATTGTGATCAGCCGTGATTGGACACGGCTGATCACGTGGTAACGAGGCTCCGCCGGAGACTCGTTACCTGAGATCGGGGATGTAGGGTGTCAGACTGACATCTCACATCACTGGTCGCCGCGATGCGCGCCCCCGGGGGCGCACAGCGGCTCAATATCCTGATCACGTCATATGACGTGAGGTCAGGAACTAGTAACCACTTTGCCAATATGTCATTGGTGGGCGGCAAGTGGTTAAAAGTGGGGTATGCCTGTATTTATATCACTGGGCATAGAATGCATTAAGGTAAAAAATGTTAAGGATTTAAAACTACTTAACAATAACAATTCAGGACAACAACTCCATGTTATTTTATCTTTTTTTTTTTTTTTGAGGTAGATACTGATTATGACAACATTCTAAACATTTGGGCACTGTCGAAGCACTCATTTCTGCACTAGGTATTGCAGAGTAGGTATTAGAGAACACTTTAAAATACTGAGAGATTTCACAAACCTAGAAGACTATAAAATAGTGCAGGTATCCATGAACAGATGAGTTGTAATATCAGGTTTGCTTGTAGGTGTTATTGCAGAAAGTTGCTGGCTTTAAATTCAAAGAGAACATGATAATCATACATATTATATGACGTAGGTGCAGTGCCTATTCATAGTAACACAGTGTTTTAGTTGTAGCAATAGCTTTTTGCAAAAAAATTAAAATTTGAATGCATTCATGAAACACTCTCAAAAAGCTATTTGGTTTATAAGGTTAATAAGATCCCATAAATGAGTGTGGTATGAGAATGTGTTCATTTTAGAGAAATAGAACTGTTCATGTATTGCTACCATTTTCTTTTTACAACAACATTGGAGGAAGTGTAGGGGTACAATAAACCCTGAAGGACAGTGGCTCACATAAGCCTGTATTTGCTCACTTAACAGGTGAACACCAGATATGTTCAACTGGCTTCTAGTCTTGGTAAGGTTAAGACAGCCAATATCACCTCCACCCCATAATTTTCAATATACCTGGTATTTATATATTTATATGTCCCATTAAACATATTGGGCCAGATTCAGGTAGATTTGCGCATCTTTAGGCGGGCGTAGCGTATCGAATATACGCTACGCCGCCGTAACATAGAGAGGCAAGTGCAGTATTCACAAAGCACTTGCTCCGTAAGTTGCGGCTGTGTAGCGTAAATTGTCCGGCGTAAGCCCCCCAAATTCAAAATAGGAAGGAGGTGGGCGTCATCTATTTAAACGAATGGCGCATGCGCGCGCATGCTCAGAATCACGTCGCTTATACTCCCTAAGATACGACGACGGCTCAATGCCTACGATGTGAACGTAACCTACGCCCAGCCCCATTCATGTACGACTTACGTAAAAAACGTAAAATTCGACGGCTGTTCCAACGTTCATACTTTTGCATGGGTTGCGACACCTTTAGGTGGAATAACTTTACGCCGGACGTACGCCTTACATAAACGGCCTATATTACAGCGACGGGCGCAAGTACGTTTGTGAATCGGCGTATCTCGGTCATTTGCATATTCGACGCGTAAATCAATGGAAGCGCCCCTTGCGGCCAGCGTAAATATGCGCCCACGATACGCCGGCGTAGGCAAGTTATGTCGGGCGTGGGAAGCTTTTTCGATGTATCTAGCGTCGGGAATCGCTGTAAAGATAGAATGGTGCACATTTGGACTTACGTTGGCATATCTCGAGATACATCGGCGTAAGTCCTACCTGAATCTGGCCCATTAATGCTAAGGCTGTACACCTGAGCTTAGCGATTTACTGTAATTTTGATTGGGGGTTTTCAAGCATTTCTGAAATGTATTCCAAGCGTTTTAGAAGCACATTACAAGCTTTTTACAGTTTCAGGTATTTTTTTAAGCCAATGGAAAGCACTAGGGCAGTTGTTCTCAACCTTCTAGTGCCGTGACCCCTTGATAAATTTTCCCAAGTTGTGGGGACCCCTAACAGTCAAATTATTTTTGTAGCGTGGGTTGTCAGCACCCAAGGCAAGACAAGTAATTTGCACCCCTAACCCACGGATATTTAGTGCTCCCTCAGTCCCTTACACTTGTACAGTATTAAAACCCCTTATGGTACTGTGTTTCCACAGAAGTGAAATCAGGAGATAGGGTCTCCTCCAGCCCCTTCCACTTCACATTCCTCACAGCTGACATCTAGTCTTTGCCCCCCAGCCATGCCGTGAACTGAATGGGTGGCTGCTAAGAGTGGGCCACCGCAAGCTTCAGGGCCTTGCTGAGTAGCCATGAAAAGGCTGGGAGAGTGGTGCGGGATTCAGAAACAGCCCAGTGTTTGGTGACCCCTGGAAAATTGTCATTCGACCCCCAAGGGGGTCCCGACCCACAGGTTGAGAACCACTGCACTAGGGTGGGAAGAGGGAGAGGAAATTAGGGGTGGAGAGCTGTTGTTTGAGCAGAAACATGCTCCTAAAATGCTCTCTATCGAAGTCTATGAGGCCAAAAATGCTTGAAATCTGCCAAAAAGAAGCTCATGTAATTTTTTGAGCGACAGGTATTTTGCTTCAGACGGCAAACATGTGATCAGAGGCCTTTGAAATGAATGGGATTTTGGCTTGACTGGATAAATGTAATGAATCTCCACACATTTTATTGTTTGAACATTCCGAAATAATTTAGTTAATCAGGTTCAATGTGTTCAATTGTATATATCTGAAATGACTAAAAGGTTATGGGGGAAATTTATCAAGCCAAGAAGAAACTAAACTTTCTAGGGAATTGGTGACACCATATTGTTTTTGTTAACAAGTGGAGTCTTATGCTGGCCATACACTATATGAAAATTCGGCCGAAAATTGGTCGTTAAGAAAGATCTTTTGTTATACGGCCAGTTAATGGGGACAAAATCGAAAATCGTTTGGACGTTTTGGAGCCGAAAAAACGAAGGACAAGTTTGGAAATTTTCTGCCGAACGAACGATAAATGTGTTAATGTGTTTCCTGTCCGAACGTTCTGCACTAGGTATATGTTAAAAAAAAACAAGCCCTTTTTTTTTATGTCCACTAAACGATTTATCGGTCATTACATGATGGCACTATCATTTGCACTCACGACAGCACTCCAGTAAGACTAGTCAGAGAATTCAGCTCATTGCAGTCTTAGCTGTCATGATACGACAGGAAGCAGCAGAGAGCAGCTTACAGTATGTCATTTGAGACCTGGTCCATTTCTACTTAAAACTAAAGGCCCAAAATTAACAGAGCAATTACGCCTGTCTAACTAGTGTTAGACAGGAGTCATTTCAAATTTCGCGCGCCGTATCACTAGTTTGAATCCTCAAACCATGATACGGCGACTTCGGGCTTCGATCCGAGAGGCTTACGTCTTCGTAAGCCTTCGGATCTACGCTGCGATATTTTTGCGGCCGCTGGGAGGAGTTCGCGTCGTTTTCATGCGTCGGGATATGCAAATGAGTTTTTACGGCGATCCACGAAGATACGAGCGGTCTTCGCAATCGCTTTCGTCTATTTTTTTATACGTACTGTTAGACCAGCTTTTTGCTGGTCTAACGGTGCGTAGCCCATGTTAAGTATGGCCGTCGTTCCCGCGACGAATTAAATTTTTTTTTTTTTTTTTTTTACGTAACTCGTTCGGGAATAGGAATCTCTGTAAACGACGCTACTCAAGAAAAAATGACGTACCGACGTGATTTCGCGCAATGCACGGCGGGAAATTTGCGAACGGAGCATGCGCAGTTCGATCGCCGCGGGAACGCGCCTATTTTAAATGATTCACGCCCCCTACTCGCGCAGATGGATTGCGACGGGAGAAATACACTACGCCGCCGTTGTTTACTGGACAAAATCTACCTGGATTCCACGTAGAGCCAGGTAAAAAACGGCGGCGTAGTGTATTTCTGATACTCTACGATAGTCTAATTCTATCTGAATCTGGGCCAAAATGTTTTAGAGTACTACTACTTTATTAAAAAAAAAAGTCTTTGTGAAATTAGCACAAAACTGCTTGCTCATTGAGGTATGGGAGAAAAGCTATTTTTTACTTATACAAATATAACCAGATTTTTTTTTTTTTTTTAGCAGAGCTAAATCTTCACCCTTGAGATTTATTCATTTAATATTCTGTAATCATAATTTGTTTTTCAGTGCTGCAGCAGATTCAGCTCTTTTTGCTAATCAAATAGTTTAGAATGGTTTTAGGTTTTACATTTCGTGCTCCATTTAAACTTTTCCAGTTTTTTAGAGATTGCCACTGCATTTTATACTCAACCAGTGTCAACTGAGGGTCACCAATAGCGCTCCCAAATATACCATTACCAACAATTTATTCTGTATGCAGGTTTTAAAGCCTAAAGGCTTCTTGGACATGATATAATGGGTTTTATGATTATTATGTCTCTTTCCAATTAAAAAAGAGGATGTATAGGAACAGGGCTGCCATCAGGAATTATGGGGCCCCTTACACAGCTCAAGGCATGGGCCCCCTGGAGCAGAGAACCGGGGGGGTGCTGCCGCCTGAAATTGAGAAGCGGGGGGGGGGGGGCTGCCACGATTTGATAAAAAAAGAAATAAAGAAAAATATATATATAAAAAAAGGGTGGTAGCCATCCGGGGGGCCTAGGGACCACCTCTGGGCCCTTTAATAAAAATAAACCTCTGGGCCCTTTAATAAAAAATAAATAAAAATATATATATATAAAAAAGAAATAAACATTTAAAAAAAAAACAAGGGGGTTGCCTGGGGACCTCTGGGCCCTTTAATAAAAAATAAATAAACAAATATATAAACTAAAAATATCTATATCTATATATATATATATATATATGTATATATATATATAATGTAAAACATTTTTATAAGAAAAAAAGGTTCTCATCTGGGGCCCTGGGGACCTCTGGGCCTTTTAATAATAATAATAAATGTATGTATATTTATATGTATATAGAAAATAAAAATAAAAGTACTAAAAAAAATATATATATATATTTTTTGTTTAGAAAAAAAGGGGAGGGGGTTGTCATCTGGAGCCCTGGGGATCTCTGGCCCCTGGGGACTTCCAGACCCCTAAAAAAAACATTGGCACTTTAATAAAAAAAAATCAATAAAAAAATATTAAATATATATTTAAAAAAAAATTAAATTAAAAAATGGGGGGTTGCCACCCGGGGGCCCTGGGGGCCTCTGGGCCCCTGGGGACCTCCAGACTGCTAAAAAAAAAAATATTGTATTTTTTTTAGGGGGTTGCCATCCGGGCCCCTGGGGACCCCCCGGGCCCCTTACAGGTGTACTGCCTGTACCCCCCTGATGGCGGCCCTGTATAGGAAGTATAGGAGCTAAGAACAACTATGGTATATTGTGAGTTTAGCTTTATATATTTTTCCTGATGAAAAGGAATACATGTTAACATCATAGTGTGTTTTGCAATCTTTAAGTTGACCTCTGTGGGTAAGTTAATGTCCATTTGTGGGTATCATACTGGCCTTGTAAGTAGTCCAGATGACACCTGTTAAGTTTACATTGGGCAAAAAATCCAGCATATTATGTGATAATGTTCTCCTAAGATGTTGAGTTTACATAGGATATAGAAGAGGTGCAAATGTATTATTTTTCTCAAAAAACAACTTTTTTTAAACCTTTTTTATAAATTATTATTTTCATGTCCAATTCTTTCTCCTGTTTTTGCTGTCAAATGCTGGTGGTATCGATCTGTGTGGTCATTTTAGCAAATTGACTCCTACAGGAATACTAATTGACTCAATTGTCATTTCACCCAATATTCACCTAACATTTGCTAAAATTCTTTGGAGAGCATTCACCCTATGCATCAAGCCAAGTAAGTTTAATTTTTCCCAGGATTCACCCAGCAAAAATTACAACCACTGATATTTGGCAACCTCTGTTCTTAAATTGAAAAATGACTTTACTAACCCTATTAACCCTTACATTAACCCTATGTAATGACAGGGTGAATGTTGCCTTCCCTTCAATTTCAACTTACTCTCACTCCACCTACTGAAAAGCAGAAACTAACTATGGAGAGTGCTGTGCTTTGAGTACAGAGCTAGCACTTTCATGGTTATTTTTTTTATTTATTTAATTTATTGGATTCAAAAACAATTGTCAGTTAAAGCGATGCAGTGCCAAATCACAAAAAGTGCTCTGGTAAGGAAGGGGGTAAATTCTTCTGGGGCTGTGGTTAAGGAATTGCTCAGTTACATGTTACAGAGAGTCAAGAGAGTCATTGTTTGTGGGCCGCTCCAGTAGTTTTGGTGCAAAAGAAAAATTTAAGTCTGGGGTTTTGTTTGGACTACCGTAAATTAAACACCTATACTCATTGGGATGCTTACCAGTTACTCTGGGTTAATTAAACCTCTTAAGGCTGCATGTCTTCTCCAGGGACCTTAGATTAAACAGTTTATTATTGTTACTACCATCTCATTTAGACAAATGTATACATTGTGATCATATTTAGAATTTCATAGGTTACCTCTTTAAGAAGCATAGTATCAGTTTTCTGCTCTAACATTCTAGTGCTATAACTGGAAAGAGATCAATCACTTGCTTATGTTACTTTTTTTTTATTCCTGAATGAATTGCAGTCTTAAACATGAGACAAAAGGAGTTGAGGCTTCTTCACACCTGATCAGTTTCGCTCAGTGGTGCACAGCATGATAAAAACATGTGAGAGCTGGTCTCTTTTGCTATATGGTTAAGTTCATAGCTACTTTTGCTCTGACTGTGTTCTTCCAAACTCTTGCATGCAGTGATTTTTGATGCACTTTGCATTCAATGTAATGAGAAACATTTTCCTGATATTTTAGTTTTGGCTAGAGTGGGGAAGGGTTAGAATTCCTTACAGATTTTTCTGCTGTTAGGGTATGTTCACACTGTTAAGACATGGAAGTTGCGCGACTTATGATCTGACTTTGCCCTGGTATAGATTTTTAGGGAAACCCACATGCCAAAATTAAAAGAGAAAAAACAAATGGCATGGGGTCTCCCTCAAAATCCATACAAGACCTTTATCCGAGCATGCAGCATGGCAGGTCAGGAAAGGGGGGGAAATGAGCAAACAGCCTCCCCCTCTCCTGGACCTTACCAGGCCACATGCCCTAAACATGGGGGAATGGGTGCTTTGGGGCAGGGGGCTTTGAGCCCCCCACCCCAAAGCACCTTGTCCCCATGTTGATAGGGAAAAGGGCCTTGGTTGTTGGGGTGTGCGGACAGAGGACTTATCAGAGTCTGGAATCTTTAACAGGGGGCCCTAGATCCCCCCATATGTGAATGAGTATGGGGTACATTGTACCCCTACCCTTTCACCCAAAAAAGTGTAGTGTTACAAAAAACAAGAGATGGTTTTGGAAAAATCCTTTATTAAAAATAATGAATGTCCCCCGTCATAGCTCCTGTGTCTACTTCCTCCACTTGTTCTCCTGGTTCTTCTCCCTGGTTCTTCTCCAACCATCTCTTGCTTTTTTGTAACACTACACTTATTTTGGGTGAATAGGTAGGGGTACAATGTACCCCATAGTCATTCACATAGGGGGTGGGATCTGGGGCCCCCTTGTTAAAGGGCACTTCCAGATTCCATTAAGCCCCTGTAATGGGATGATCCGTGATGCCCAGAGACTTTTGAGGGATGGGGGCTACTCCTGTGCCAGCGGCACTAATAACTCTTGGGTCTAAGTTCACCCTGTGCCCCGTTTGGGCATAGGGTGGCTAATAAATCATAATTCATGCATTGCAGAAGATGGGACATTACTGGTAGTTCATATTCCAGGATGTCTGGAGATATTACAGGTGATTTTATTCGGACCCCCAATCAATAGATTCCAAAGATATACTAATTGTTCATTGTGTAAGGCTGTAGAGGTGTTAATTCAGGTCTGCTCCTAGACCTTTCTATTCTGTGATAACACTGTTTAAAGCCTTTTAATTATCAGGTGTAAACACCTTTCTGTCGGAGACAGACCGTCTGTCTAAAGATGTGGATTGAAGGGCAACTCAATGTTCCTGTGATTAACTTTAATATGTTGTACTGGATATATAAGCAAGCTAAGAAACCATTAAAGGATTCATTCATTTTGGAACTAGAGAACAGAGCTGAGTCTCGTTATTCTGGGAAATGGAATGGATCGTGTCTGCTGGTTTGTTGGTGTGTCAGATAAGCTGTCTTGGGTATTTGTATGCTCGGATAAGGGTCTGGTATGGATTTGGGGGGAAGCAACATTTTTTCTTTTGCGATTCCCCTCAAGATCCAATTGAACTCTTCATTAAGCCTCTTTAGGAAAAGTCTTTGTAGATGAAAAATCCAATACACTTCTCTTCGAAAATGTTTTGTTTATGATTGTGAACATTGGGAGAGTGCTTAATACTTGCCATCTTTCAATAAAGACAAGGTGGTGGTATTAAAAATCTTTCTAAAGCCCTGTACACACGGCCGGGATTCTCGTCAGGAAAAAAACGTTGTTTTTCCTGACGAGATTCCTGGCAAGATTTTCTTGCCGGCTGAGGGTACATACCTACGATTCAAAAGAACCACCGTTCTTTTGAATGGCATGAACGCAGTGACGTCATCGACTACGATGAGCATGCGCTCGTCACATTCAATTCCATCGCCACCATCTTGCTTCACCCTTCCTAAGCCTTGGAAGCTACCGCACTTGCGTCAAAGTCATTTCGAGCATGCATGGGTTTCCATGGAGACAGGTAAGTATACACACGCTCGGGTTTCTCGGCAGGAAAACACTGCCGAGAATCACGACAAGAAAATAGAGAGCAGGTTCTCGACGAGACACCTCAAAGCCTCATACACACGCATGGTTTACTTGGCAAAAAAGCTCTTCCAGCAGTTTTCTTGCTGTTTCTGGGCGAGAAAACCGTGTGTGTGTGTATGAGGCTTTACAGCAAGAACACCTGTTAACTTTTCATTATTACCTGTTTTCCTGTTGCAGATTTTTCCTCAATGCCTGTATGATAAATCCTTGCCCCAAGAATAAAAAAAAAGTCAAGGGGAAATCTCTCTAACAGAGTCACAATTTGCAGTAACACATAATAAGAGTTCCAACTTTTTTCCTCTTCCCATTCAAAAGTAAATAGTTACACTTTACATTTATATTGAGGCCTCATTCACATGAGCATACTTAGATGTACAGTGTACAAGGGCCATGTTGTCATCGCCATGTTCGCAGGGGTTAGGTGTTCCTTGCATTTGCATGCAGACAGTCCCATAAGTGTCAATTGGGACAGACGCTGCTCTCAGTTTGACATCCACATGGGTGCAAATGCGGGTCACTGAATGTAGACAGTGTGAGTTAGAAGGCACAAAGCCACACACACCCGCACTAATCTAAATTGATATGAATGGGACTGCCTTCATGTGGATGCATCCACGTGAGGGCAAACATGGCCCTTGCACAGGTGTACACTTAAGTACACAATTATTTGTACCTGGAGACTGATGCACTCCTCTAGGGTACTTCCTCACCAAGCTCTCTTTTCTGTAATGCCCAGAGTTTTAAGTGTATATGTTCACTCCTGCATGTGCCAAATCCTTCTATTGCATTTTGCATTATATTAAAATAAATATAATGTCCAGCAGTGAGAACAGGATTTCCTTATTATGAAATGCAAACTGTATTAGATCCAGTTCAAGCAGTTCATAACAATCATTCCACACTGATAATAGCAATTTACAAAAAAAAATGCATATCCAGGAATACAATTACTATACCTGTTACCAAACATTTTTTTTTCTGGTCACTAGCATGCCCTGGTAGCTGCTAGTGTCAGTAGGAGCTATTTCCAAAATACAATGTTCTCTCTGCACAGGGCATCATATAAGGAGTTGTTAACTTACAGATCACAGATGCAAATGAGTTATAAAGGCTTTTATATGTGGCACTCTTTAGGATGTGATTTATTTACTGAAATTCCTGTAGTAGAAAGGCTACATGTGCTATGAGATAAAAAACAGATTGCAAGCACAAGAGCACTTTCTTCATCTTCTGACGAGTACAACACATCTTAAGTGAAAATATTATATATATATATATATATATATATACACACACACACACATACAGTATTAACCACTTCCCCACCGCGCCATAAGCATTTTACTGCTACGGCGCGGTGGAGTTGCTTTGACACGACGTCCCTGGGACGTCCCCGTGCACTTCCGCGATTGCGCGTCCCCTGGGACGCGCTCGCGAAAGTGTCCGTGCTCGCCGGGTCTAGAAGACCCGGCGCATCACGGATCACGGTAAATTGCCGCTGATAGCGGCCGTTTACCACGTGATCGCGCCGTCGAATGACGGCGCGATCACTTGTAAACAAACCGGCGTCATTTGATGACGCCGGTTCCTCCCTCTCCTCGCTCTCCTCTCTGTACAGTGTGCGAGGAGAGGGGGGGGGGAGCGGGGTGTCAGCAGCTGAGCTGTGGCTGGATCTGTGACAAATGCAGTCACAGATCCAGCCATCCCTCAAAACATCCCAGCTCTGCAATCCCCTAGTACCCTGCAATCCCCAGTACCCAGCAATCCCCCAGTACCCAACAATACCCCACAATACCCCAGTACCCAACAATACCCCACAATACCCCAGTACCCCACAAAACCCCAGTACCCAACAATACCCCAGTACCCCACAATACCCCAGTACCCCCACAATACCCCAGTACCCAACAATACCCCACAATACCCCAGTACCCCAACAATACCCCACAATACCCCAGTACCCAACAATACCCCAGTACCCAACAATACCCCAGTACCCAACAATACCCCACAATACCCCAGTACCCCACAATACCCCAGTACCCCACAATACCCCAGTACCCGGCAATGCCCCAGTACTCAACAATACCCCAATACTCAACAATACCCCAATACTCAACAATACCCCAATACTCAACAATACTCAACAATACCCCAATACTCAACAATACCCCAGTACTCAACAATACCCCAATACTCAACAATACCCCAATACTCGGCAATACCCCAATACTCGGCAATACCCCAATACTCGGCAATACCCCAATACTCTGCATGATACTTTGCAATACCCCAATACTCAACAATACCCCAATACTCAACAATACCCCAATACTCAACAATACCCCAATACTCGACAATACCCCAATACTCGGCAATACCCCAATACTCTGCATGATACTTTGCAATACCCCAATACTCGGCAATACCCCAATACTCGGCAATACCCCAATACTCGGCAATACCCCAATACTCTGCATGATACTTTGCAATACCCCAATACTCGGCAATACCCCAATACTCGGCAATACCCCAATACTCTGCATGATACTTTGCAATACCCCAATACTCTGCAATACCCTGCGCGATACTCTGCAATACCGCCTATGGGGATTTTTAAGTAGCGAGGTTTGGCGCCATTCCACAAGTGTGCGCAATTTTGAAGGGTGACATGTTGGGTATCTATTTACTCGGCGTAACTTCATCTTTCACATTATGAAAAAAAATTGGGCTAACTTTACTGTTTTGTTTTAAGCACAAAACAGTTTTTTAAAAAACACGCGTTCAATAAATTTCTGCGAAAATACCGTGCGAGATAAAACGTTGTAACGGCCGCCATTGTATTCTCTAGGGTCTTTGCTAAAAAAGCATATATAATGTTTTGGGGTTCTATGTAATTTTCTAGCGGATAAATGATGATTTTTACATGTAGGCGAGAAATGTCAGAATTGGCCTGGGTGTTCCAGAACGCCTGATGGCGCTCCCTGCATGTTGGGCCTCTGTATGTGGCCACGCTGTGTAAAAGTCTCACACATGGGGTATCGCCATACTCGGGAGGAATAGCAGAATGTGTTTTGGGGTGTAATTTGTGGTATGCATATGCTGTGTGTGAGAAATAACCTGCTAATATGACAGAAACAAGTTTTTTTTTTTTTTTTTACAGAATTTTCAGTCGTTTTTCTTTTATAGCGCAAAAAATAAAAAACCCAGAAGTGATCAAATACCACCAAAAGAAAGCTCTATTTGTGTGAAGAAAAGGACAAAAATTTCAAATGGGTAGAATCAGGGCTTTTTTTCTGGGGGAACTTGGTGGAACTCAGTTCCACCACCTTTGGCTCAGACCCTTTTGGTGCCCGCTCACCACAATCACTTGTGAACACAGAAGTCTGGTTTCTGTGTTTACAAGTGACTGCTTTGTAACCCCCTGAACTCTGCACACTGTATGTAATGCAATTCTGGTATTTAATGCCCCTTTAAGACCCTTCTACTGTTTGTGAAATCTGAACGGGTCGTGGTTGAGTTCCTGCACCTATTGTTTGAGAAAAAAAGCTCTGGGTAGAATGTTGTATGACTGAGTAATTGTCATTCAAACTGTGAGAGCACCGAAAGCTGAAAATTGGTCTGGTTAGGAAGGGGGTTTAAGTGCCCAGTGGTCAAGTGGTTAAACAATATTTTATAAAGAACAATTTAAAGTTACACAGCAGCCACTGGTTTTTTTAATATCACTACCGTGTCTCTATTGAAAGATGGCAAGTATTAAGCACTCTCCAAATGTTTACAATCATAAGCAAAACCTTTTCGAAGAGAAGTGTATTGGATTTTTCATCTACAAAGACTTTTCCCTAAAGGGGCTTAATGAAGAGTTCAATTGGAGACGCTATCTGACACATGTCTTCATAGACATTGTTCACATTCCTATTACTCATTATATGTCATGTAACAACATTATTTCTTTAAATTCCTTTTCTATTATCTTCTCTTCATTCATTTTAAGATATTTTCATCTGTGGGTTTATTGACACCCAATCCCCCCCCCCCCCTTACATTTTTCCTGTTCCATCCCTTACCCCTTCTGTATAAAGCTATGCTCTTTGTTTGCTCCACCCTTAATTAAATTTAGTGAGCTCAGCTCTTTTTCCCTTTGCTTATTGTATCCACTATTGTCTCAACTGAATTCAGTGTCCGTGGTTCTATTCCCCATTTATCACTCCATCCTTATGTCCTTTTTTATCATACCTGCCCCCTTTTCAACCATATTTCTTTTTCCCTGCACCCATCATAATATAGTCGTTCAGCTCACTTTTGTAGAAACAAACTTCTAAATGTATCTATTAAAAACAGAAATCTCAGTTTTGGATGGACTGTCCCTTTAAAGTGCACGCATTCCTGTTTTTAGTTTATTTCTGTAGTGAATGTTAGGGAATTCTAATGTATTGGTTTTATCAATCACATGTCACAAGTAAATTAGGCACTGATGGAGATGGATGTACAGGCTACTACCATCTTTCATTTAAGGGACACCAAAGGGCTAATTTACTAAGACAGTTGAGGATTTCTCTCAATAAATTGTGTGAACATTAGTTTCAATCATGTGAAAATCAAACTCTTTCGTACCTTTTTGCTTATCACGTGATTGGCTCAGAGAAGGGACAATTCACATAATTTATTGAGTGAAGTTTCCCCAACGCCTTTTAAAAGCCTTATCGGGGTTGTTTACTAAAAGCAAATCGGCTGTTCACTTTACAAGGTAAGTTGCAATTTGCAAGGGAATTTTCTTAATAAATGTAGAAAAGCTTTGTTGACTTCCATCACCCATCATATAATCATGAGCAATCAAATACTATTTTTGTTATACTCCTTGCATGTGTTTAGGTATTCTTTGCAAAGTGAGGATTTACCACATTCACTAAGCACTGCAGAAAAATCCATTTCAAAGTGAGCAGGCTATTTGCCTTAAGTAAATCAACTCGTATATCTTTAGAATCTTTTCTTAGCTTTATGTTGAATGGGGGCAGTGTCTGTGTCAGAGCAGAAAGACAGGGGCGGAGAGCTCATAGACAAACATGTGAACGGAGTTGTAATCATATAGTGCTCCATCTTTCGAATGATGATTTCAGCACCATGGACCTCACATCCCTTCAGCACTAAGAGAGATCCATGAACTAGTTGTGAATAAGCATCATAGCACACTGCAGCCGGGGCGACACATGCATAGAGGAAGAGCTATCAAAGTGTGCTTGGATTGCATGCTTCTGTGTGTCACTGAATGCAGCACAAAGCCTACCTGTTTGCAAGCTGGGGGGAGTGTAGAAAGCACTTAGTGGGCTCTCTGTAATCCCCCCTCCTAGAATGATGTCACAGGCATTTTCCTAGACATTGGAGGAACTCATTCTATAAAAGACTCACACCAGCTGCCTCTGCCTTGACTTGCTCACTGCTGGAAGGAAGGAACTTAGCTTGAAGTTCATCTTTCCTTTCACATTCTATTTATATCTCCTTTCATATTCTTATTGATGTTTGAACTTTACATAGAGGCAATCATGTCTTCAACTTGAGTTCAGATTGTCATTCTTTATTGCATGCACTTTGCATTCCTCTACTGAAACTTGGAGAGTATTATACAGCTCCCAGTCTTTCTGACTGCATTGAAAGCTTTTGGAGACAGAGATGACTTCCACTCCAGCAAATGTGACAGGTGAAGAAGGGGTGGGCATTTTTGCTCCTCTTGGGGAAGGATTGCTATGGCCAAAGAACATCACCCAGACTAATGTGACTGCCCCAGTTACTCACAGGTTCGTGCAACCGCCCTGGCGCATAGTACTTTGGTCTCTGGCTTATGGATCTATGGTGGCTGTTGCTGTGTTTGGCAATATCATAGTAATGTGGATCATACTGGCTCACAAAAGAATGAGAACAGTCACCAACTACTTTCTGGTCAGTCTAGCCTTCTCGGATGCTTCCATGGCAGCTTTCAACACCCTGGTGAATTTCATATATGCCCTGCACAATGAATGGTACTTTGGGGAGGCTTACTGTAGATTCCACAACTTCTTTCCTATTACAGCCATCTTTGCCAGCATCTACTCAATGTCTGCTATAGCTGTAGACAGGTAAGATACTCTAGCCTAGGGGAAGGGGGGGGGGGGGGGGGGAAGCAGATCTGATTTAAAGGACCACTTCACTCACAAAACTATTGTAGATGACTGCATGTTATTATTAATACTTATGAGAGGATTTAGTATTTTTTATATGTCGTCATGTACTTTACAAAAATATGTTTCTCTACATTTACCTGCAGACCAAGCTGACCAACAAAAATGACAGGGGTTGGAGCAAACTGAGGCTGCAGGTGTGCTTGAGCAGGCAGATTACCAGTTTTGATTATTGTTATTTTTTAAGAAGATTTGAACCCTGTGATGAATAGGTATTTATTATTGTAAAGGCACCTAATATAGTTGGACCCAACCCCTGTCAGGACAGCTTGGTCTCCATGTAGATGTGGAGAAAAATATAAATTAAAGAATGTCTAATAAGTAAGATTTTTTACTACAGAGACAATCATTGCATGCATTAAATAACTCCTTATAGTTATCAGAATTTTTATTTTTTTATTATATTTCTTAAATAGTGAGTACTATGCTTACCCATAATGTGAAATGTAGTAGTGTTCTTTTCCATACAGAAGTAGGCAGTGTTTTCACTCTCTCGTTGTAGCAGAGCTGAATGTGCCAGCATGCCACTTTATTCTACCGCACATTAGGCTCACAGTTCATACCTCTTAAGCTGGTCATAAATGAATATATTTCCTTCATTCAGCCTGTGGGCTGAACTAAAGAAATCGGAGAGATTGCTTCATCCACGGTAAACAGTGCGTATGTACAAATCTTCCACTGTGGCATACAGGTGCTGTTTGGCCAACCATTTTCCACCTTCTTCCAAAATAAATAATCTTCAACAAATACCAGGATGTGAACCACCCATTGATAGAATTGTAACCAGTTCTTTAGGAATCGTAACCACTTCTTTAGGAATCGTCCAGAATGTGCTCAGTATATAGCCAGCTTTAAATTATCTTAGAATAGATTATATGTCCCAGTACAAAACGTATGTTTTTCCATTTATACACTTATAATCAGGACCTTTTGTCTGATAGTTTAATAATTCATAATTATTTAATAGAATTAAAAAATATACTTGTTAATAGTATATTGGATGCACACAGGTATTATCAAGCTCCATGGGTACTTATAAAATATCAGACTTGCATTAAAAAGGTTTTATTCACTATAAAGTCTCCTGGGCTTCTTTAATAAGGCACTATCAGTAATAAAAGTAATATTGCTGCAAAACAATCAAATTTTATTTAAAATGGGTGTTATATTCCCAGTAATAGAAGCTGTGTACTGATTTATTAAAAGGAGGATTTATTTTACATTGTATACTGATCATTCATTGCCTTATTAAAGCATGCATGGGTTACATTTCAAAGCTCTTGTTTTGTGGTGTTTCACTGATATTAAACAGTGTAACTGACATATAATCAATGGTTAGGGCATGGCTTGTCCTGGTAGTGATTGTATGCCACCCATAACCTGAACCTTTGGCTAAAGCAAGAAATGTATTGATATAAAAAGTGTTCCGAGCTTGATGTCTGATTACTATGCATTAAACTGTTTGTACAAATAGCACTACATGTTAGCTGCAAGCAGATCAGCAAATCCCCTGTGATAATCCACTTGTCCAGGGCAAGCAATTTCCACTAAGACATGAGATCTTGTGAGTTTTTTTTAAAACAATTACATATATTCAATTTCATCCTTTACAACATCATTGCTCTTGTTGCTGGTTGTATGAATGGAATATACAAGGTAGAGAAACATGTGATATGACCAGAAATTACCATTTTTGTAACACTATGAAGAAACTGCCTAAAAAATAATTCACGTGTAAATGCATGTTTATAAAACAATAAATAAAAAACACACATATATATATATATATATATATATACAGGGAGTGCAGAATTATTAGGCAAATGAATATTTTGAACACATCATTCTCTTTATGCATGTTGTCTTACTCCAAGCTGTATAGGCTCGAAAGCCTACTACCAATTAAGCATATTAGGTGATGTGCATCTCTGTAATGAGAAGGGGTGTGGTCTAATGACATCAACACCCTATATCAGGTGTGCATAATTATTAGGCAACTTCCTTTCCTTTGGCAAAATGGGTCAAAAGAAGGACTTGACAGACTCAGAAAAGTCAAAAATAGTGAGATATCTTGCAGAGGGATGCAGCACTCTTAAAATTGCCAAGCTTCTAAAGCGTGATCATCGTACAATCAAGCGTTTCATTCAAAATAGTCAACAGGGTCGCAAGAAGCGTGTGGAAAAACCAAGGCGAAAATAACTGCCCATGAACTGAGAAAAGTCAAGCGTGCAGCTGCCAAGATGCCACTTGCCACCAGTTCGGCCAAATTCGGCCACATTCAGAGCTGCAAAGCACAGGGGTGCCAAGCACAGAGTGTGCAATGGTAAGGCTGACATGGAGGTGAAGAAAGGCTGAAAGACGACCACCACTGAAACACACATCAAGACTGGGCCAAGAAATATCTCAAGAATGATTTTTCTAAGGTTTTATGGACTGACTGATGAAATGAGAGTGAGTCTTGATGGGCCAGATGGATGGGCCCGTGGCTGGATTGGTAAAGGGCAGAGAGCTCCAGTCCGACTCAGACGCCAGCAGCAAGGTGGAGGTGGAGTACTGGTTTGGGCTGGTATCATCAAAGATGAGCTTGTGGGGCCTTTTCGGGTTGAGGATGGAGTCAAGCTCAACTCCCAGTCCTACTGCCAGTTCTGAAAGACACCTTCTTCAAGCAGTGGTACAGGAAGAAGTCTGCATCCTTCAAGAAAAACATGATTTTCATGCAGGACAATGCTCCATCACACGCGTCCAAGTAATCCACAGCGTGGCTGGCAAGAAAGGGTATAAAAGAAGAAAAAAAGAAGAAAAACTAATGACATGGCCTCCTTGTTCACCTGATCTGAACCCCATTGAGAACCTGTGGTCCATCATCAAATGTGAGATTTACAAGGAGGGAAAAGAGTACACCTCTCTCTGAACAGTGTCTGGGAGGCTGTGGTTGCTGCTGCACGCAATGTTGATGGTGAACAGATCAAAACACTGACAGAATCCATGGATGGCAGGCTGCATGAGTGTCCTTGCAAAGAAAGGTGGCTATATTGGTCACTGATTTGTTTTTGTTTTTGTTTTTGAATGTCAGAAATGTATATTTGTGAATGTTGAGATGTTATATTGGTTTCACTGGTAAAAATAAATAATTGAAATGGGTATATATTTGTTTTTTGTTAAGTTGCCTAATAATTATGCACAGTAATAGTCACCTGCACACACAGATATCCCCCTAAAATAGCTAAAACTAAAAACAAACTAAAAACTACTTCCAAAAATATTCAGCTTTGATATTATTGAGTTTTTGGGGTTCATTGAGAACATGGTTGTTGTTCAATATTAAAATTAATCCTCAAAAATACAACTTGCCTAATAATTCTGCACTCCCTCATATAATATATATATATATAGTATATATATATATATATATATATATATATATATATATATATATATATATATAATTCAGACAGTCTTTTTTTATTTTTTTATTTTGCACAATATATACTGTATGTAGTAACGTTTACCGTATTTATCGGGGTATTGCGCGCTCGTCCGGCGGCGTATAGTGCGCACCCCTAATGTTGACCTGTAAAAAAACATTTTAGTACTTTTAGTACTTACAGTTTTGGTGTCTTGCGCGGCATCCATCGTCCCGGTCCCGCGTCCGTCCTTCGTTCGGCTCCAGTGGTGTCCTCCCTGGCTTCTCCAGCTGTCTCGAGTCGTCGAGTCGAATCCCCCTTCCCCCGCGCTCCGCGCTCAGTTTGAACGCCTCCGCCGACATAATACCGAGTGGAGTACACTCGGGTACATTCCGCTTCGCTCGTGCTCACGCTCTGTGACGTTTATGTGTGAGCACAGCGAAGAAGCCGAGCCTGGCCGAATGTACCCGAGTGTACTGCACTCGGTATATGTCGGCGGCTCAGTTCAAACTGAGTGCGGAAAGCGGGTATCGGCGTATATTGCGCACCCACGATTTTCCCCTTATTTTAAGGGGAAAAAATTGCGCGGTATACACCGATAAATACAGTACTTACTCTAAATCTGAAGAACCTCTTTACATAATAGGAGATTAGAATTCCACATAAGGAAAGGCTTCTCTCTACAGTAAGAGCTGTGAAAATGTGGAATAGACTCCCTCAGGATCTAGTTATGACCAGCTCAATAGATTTTTTTAAAAAATACCTGGATAAATTCTTAAATGCACTAAATATATACAATATATTAATATTCAAAGGTACAGCAATTTAAAAGTAATTTTGTTTCAAGGAATAGCTGATCCCCTTTTCAGGGATCAGGGAGGAATTTATTTTTCCCCACTGGGTCTAATTGAACTATGCTTAATACGTAATTTTTGCCTTCATATGGTTCAACTTTTGTTTTATTGAACTTAAAGTATATGAAAAACCAATAACTAAATCTCATATCAGCTTCTATATTGTTTACTTGCCTCAAACCAAATCACCTATTATCATTTCTGTCTGCTCTCTGCTTCTTATGCTATCTGCACGAGTCACTTATGGTCGTTATTGCTGACACCAGGAAAACCCGGGGATGATGGTTCCACCCCTCTTCTAGCACACACAACAGGTGATGACAGCCTGAGCTGTACATGTTTCCCTATGAGACTGTGCAAAAGGGATGTGTCCTTTCCCCTCCACACAGGTCTCTGGTTACACACAATCAACTCCTCTCTCCCCCTTCTTCTATTGTGCATGAGTCACCCTATGATCATTAATGCTGGACACCAGGAAAACCCAGGGGATGGTTCCACCCCCATCTATAACACACAACAACGGTGATTTACACAGCCTGAGCTGTACATGTTTCCCTATGAGACTGTGTGCAGAAGGGGATGTGTCCTTTCCCTCCACTCAACTCCCTGCTTTATGTTTCCGCTGCAGTTGTGCAAATGTCAATCCTTGCTCCCTGCCTTCTGGAGCTGAGAATTACCTTTTGATCTGTGTACTTTTAAGGGTCGTAGAGAGACAGGTAAACAAGTACAAATGTATGCAAAATGATTTGCTTTATCTCTCTCTGTATCATGCAAACCTAGTAGGAATAAGATATATTAAGGGTTTACAACCACCTTCATGTATTAATGTAATTTCAGAACTTGTTTTAAAGTATTTTCAAATCTGCAGTTTTTATTAAAAAAATAAATATAATCAATCCTGCCATGGAGGTCTTTGTGCAGACAATTAAGTGGTAACAGTGTTCAGTCCCTATGTCCTGATTTTGTCGTCACCCAGTCACATACGCTTCCAATGGAATATATGATGTGATACAAATCACATGGATGTATACATACCCAATGAATAAATGAAACGTATTGTATGTCTAGTTGTGACTTTGCAACAAAGTAACCATAGCAAAAATGAATGTAAATAAAACTGTAAAAAGGACATGAAATTTCGTTTCATTTTGCATCTGCTTTTTTCTGGATGGTACATATGATTTAAAATTTGAGTAACTCATAGTAGTGGGACTGATTCATTTACTGACCAATCAAGCTATGTACAGACATCTCTTAAAGGAGTGAAATCATGATAATATAACTTTAGGGCTGTGCATCTACCGTACAGTAGTCAACAGTTTCATTGCATTCAGAGTGTGGTAGAGAGTGAGGTATGTATTCAAAACATAAGCTTGTATCTTGTATGTTAATTAAACATTTGTATTACTAATTATTGAAAAGATGTCTTTAGCTTCCACAATCTCGTCAAACATAGTATGGCTGCTGTCAAAACATGTGTAAGAAAAGCAGGGCCGGACTCTGCGACAAAAATTTGGCCCTGGACTTCATCTAGATTAGCCCACTTTGACAGGTCTCTCCTATAGCGCCCAGACAACTAGATTAGGCAGAAGTGAGAAAACTCCCAGGCCATAGCTGTCGAGTTGGCTGTCTGTCTCCTCCCCATGCTCCTCTGTCATCCCTCCTGCTCCTCTGGTCCTCCCCCTGATACTCTGTTCCCCCCAGGTGAGCTCTGCGAGGAGGGAGAGACAGGGGAGCATGGGGGCAGCGTCGCTCCGTTGTCACTGAAGCCCGGCCCACTGACCCATCGGTCCACCAGGAAACTCCCTGTAGTCCCAATGGCCAGTCCATCCCTGAAGAAAAGTATGAAATCGTAAGGCCAGTATTGAATTCATTCTCCTTTACTCCACTCTCTCCAGCACAGTCTGGACTCAATGGGGAAAATTGCTGCCAGTCAATTGAATGGCTCTTCACTGTTGTGTGGAGAGTGTAAAATCAAGTTTCTACTCCCATACTTGCCAATTTGACAAGGTGCTGTGCATTAGACGGATGCAACACCTTTCTTAATAGGAGACTACTTGTTGTAATTTGGGTACTGAGTAGAAAGTGTCTAATATATGGAGGTATTTAAAAAGCCCCTTCAACAGATGTTATAATTGGTGTTTATCAAAGTGTTTAAGTTTGTGGAAGGGTTAAGAATATAAGTGTTGTCATTATAGAAGCACACTATTTTTTATATTTAACTCCCCATACTTAGAAGAGGAATTTCTTTGGTACTGTCTGCATGCTGTTACTTATATTGGGTTGCACAGTGAGATTATACCCAGAACTGCTGTTGTTGTACATATACAATATATTTTGGTGTTGTTTTTTGATTACCGTAAGTAGCTCTACTTAGTAGTTTGGGGTTTGAGTGGGAAAAACTGTATGTTCATTCTTTTTCCACTGTTTTTTCAGTTTAGGGTTCCATCAGTTTTTAGTTTGTAGCTCTGTAATATTTGGGCAATTCTAGGGCCTATCATTCCTGCACAACGTTTAAAAATATCTAAAATACTGTTACTAAAAAAAAAAAATTCTTTCCCAAATGTAGCAGTTTATAGTGCCTTGTAAATTAAAGGGGTTGTAAAGGAAATATTTTTTTTCCCTAAATAGTTTCATTTACCTTAGTGCAGTCCTTCACTTACCTCATCTTTCGATTTTGCTTTTAAATGTCCTTATTACTACTGAGAAATCCTCACTTCCTGTTCTTCTGTCTGTAACTACACACACTAATGCAAGGCTTTCTCCCTGGTGTGTAGAAAGCCTCTTGAGGGGGCGAGCAGGAGTGTCAGGACGCCCACTAACACACAGCTCCTTTCTCTATCTGCAAAGTAGAGAGCGTCTTGACTTGCCTGCTCGCCCTCCCCCCCTCAAGAGGCTTTCTCCACACCAGGGAGAAAGCCTTGCAATACGGTGTGTAGTTACAGACAGAACAAGAAGTGAGGATTTCTCAGAAGAAAATTAGGACATTTAAAGGCAAAATCAAAGGATGAGGTAAAGTGAAGGAGGACTGCACTAAGGTAAAAAAATAAATCCTTTACAACCCCTTTAAGTATATAGGATGGTACAGTGAGATAGGTAATGAACATAAATAGTATATGTGGGAGAATAAACATTTTTGTCAATGTGACAATTTATGCCCTGACATGGAAGAATGTGCCTTCTGTAAACTTCTATATCGTTTTTATACTTTCAGTAATAATGCAGACAGCACAATGGCTTAGTTCATATGTCTTGCAGCACTAGGGTCCTCAGTTGAAATTCAAACAGGTTGCTACCTGAAAGTCACCAGTTAAAGATGTTGCTTTTCTTCATGTTCTCCCTGTGCCTGTATGGCAGTGATGGCGAACCTTGGCACCCCAGATGTTTTGAAACCACATTTGCCTTGATGGCTATGTACTCTGCAGTGTAGTGAGGCATCATGGGAAATAGTAGTTCCAAAACATCTGGGGTGCCAAGGTTCGCCATCATTGCTGTATGGGTTTCCACTGGGCACTTTGGTTTCCTCCCATACTTCAAAGACATGCTGGTAGGTTAATTAGCTTCTGTGAGGTATGGACTGATGTACAATATATACATAAAGCACTGTGTAAATTGTGGACATTATATAAACACCTGTAATAAAAAATGTGGTGGAATTTGTCTGGAATAAGTTGGTGCTAGGTGAGGGTAGACAAATGCTCAAATATTTCAGTGCATAAGAGGGCTCATTTGAGAATGTGGATATACAATATGTATTTGTTTTTTTAGTTATGGTGTCTAGTTGTATATCTAACTTTTATGTTTCAATGTTTTTATTTAGAAAAGACATAAACAGACAAGAAGCGTATCTAGTCATTGTACAGTCACAACAGTATTTGGGATTTCAATACAAGGGTTTCGATACCCAGAACTCTCAGTTGGGATATCATAAAAACATCACCAAAAGAAAAAGGAAAAATAAAATAATAAATCAAATAAAGAGTGCATAAACAAGCAAAAACCAAATGTTTCCCTCAGCTTCGGATGATTGACCGACAATGATCTTACAATAAGAGCAAGCCAGAAATATCTAACTTTTGAGATTTTTTATACCTTATTAACCACTTAAGGACCATCTCCTGCACATTTACGTCGGCAGAATGGCGCACGGCTGGGCACATGCACGTACAGGGTACATCCTGTGCTAGTGCCCAGCGAGGGGCGCGCGCCTGCGGCGCACTCCCGTGACCTGGTCCGGAGCTCCGGGGACAGCAGGACTCGTGGACAGATCGCCGCCGGGTCCCGCGATCGGTCCCCCGAGCTGAAGAACAGGGAGAGCCGTGTTTAAACACGGCTTCCCGTTCTTCACTGTGGTGGCGTCATCGATCGTGTGATCCCTTTTATAGGGATACACAATCGATGATGTCACACTACCAAGCCACACCCCCCTACAGTTGTAAAAACACACATTTAGATCACACATAACCCCTTCAGCACCCCCTTGTGGTTTAACTCCCAAACTGCAAATGTCATTTTCACAATA
>JAJQKJ010002602.1:0-48321 GCA_029574335.1 Rana kukunoris
AAGGAGTTGTCTCCTCTGTCACTATGACCTCTGGTTTTTCCTAATATTTCCCATATTTCTCTTTGATGAATTCCTTTAATGCCTTTAGATCTTCATCATTTAGCATGGTAGCATAAAGGTCTAATTCTTCAATGATTTCCCTTCCAAATATACGGAATGGTACACCAAGTGGGGTTCGAGGTCCTGAGGATAGACGATAGCCGTGTCTCTCATACCCAATGCGGCATAGCTCTTCTTTTGTGAGCGTGATATCATCAACATCATCATAACAAGTTAGATCGCGGACTAAAACATATTCCGGCCTGCGGGATTTGCGGACGGATGGAAAACAACTCTTGATAAATTATTAGACATGTTATTAGACATGTGCAATTTGCTTGGTTCCAAATTAGTTTTTTTAATGAATTTAGACAAATTCGTTTAAAGCGGATGTCCGCTGAAAAATAAAAAATATTAAAAGCCAGCAGCTACAAATACTGCAGCTGCTGACTTTTGATATCAGCACACTTACCTGTCCTGGAGTCCAGCGCCGTCCGCAGCAGAGGACGAGCGATCACTCGTCACTCTGCTGCCCCCCCCGCCATTCTTGGTGAGGGAACCAGGAAGTGAATCGCTCTGGCTTCACTGCCCGGTTCCCTACGGCACATGCGCGAGTCGCGCTGCGCCGTGCTGACTGACTCCCGCTGTGTTCTGGGAGCCGAGTGTTTCCCTCAACACAACGGGGGGGCTTTTTTTTCACATTCAGCCTTGACCAAGCACAAGAGACCAGCTCATGGTATGATGCGTGTTTTCGTTTCTGTATCAGGTTTGCATCATTTGTGGTAATTCTTATAGCCAGGGTTATTTTTCTTAGTTTTACTTTCAGGTTTTTTTTTTGTGTGTAAGTATGTGTAAAACCTACCCCCCCCCCTTGCCATGACAATGAGATGTTGCAAGTCTCCTTCACTACATTTCCATTGGTTGGGGGGAGAGCAAAAGAAAAAAAAGAGACCTATACACATAGAAAAATTTTCACCCATTCCACCCACTGGTCTTCTTTATAATTACAAGCTTTATCTGGAGTGATGTACCAGCCCGAAATGCATTTATAATTTGTCTCGGCCGTACGTGTATCTATTGCAGAAAAGTGCGTCTAGTGCATAATCCTCTGGAAAGTATGGACCCCTCTAGGTGTTCCCAACTCCCTTTCCCATTTTTCTATAAAGGGTGCTTCATTCCGTGCTCCTATTTTAATGAGAATCCTATATAATTTTGTGATCGTCCCTTTGGATTTTGTTAATTTACAGACCTTGTCACGTACCTGGTTATGGAGCCCAATGTGCAGGGAGCGGCCTCTCGTAAGCCTCTGACTCAGGAACCCCTGGTAGAGCAGACAGGGGGTACGGAGTCTGGAGGGACACAAGCGCCTGGTGGGAAGCTGGAGATGGACGGAAGAGGAAGTGAACAGGTGTTGACGAGGTCCTAGCAGAAATCCAGCAAACACAGGAACGGTGTTGTAGCGCTTGTGAATAGGAGCCAAGGGATTGTCAGACATTGGATCAGGCACCAATCAGGAGACAGAGACAGGTCCGAGGGTTGAATCAGGTTCAGACCGGGTCGGTGAATCAGGTAAGCAGACACCAAGGCGGGTTTAAGCAGAGTCGGTAGTCGGATCAGGCCGGGGTCAGAGGCAGGCTGCAGGCAGAGAAGGGTCAACGGAAGCCGGGTCAGGTATTCGGTAATCAGGCAGACAGGTAACAGGTTCAGATTCAGTCACGGATTGCTGCAGACTGGTCAGCAAGATACAGTGGGATCAGATGGTTTAAATAGCAGTTCTTGGCGCCAAAATGACGTCAGCGCGCCGCGCACATCACGCGCGTGCACCCGCGCGCCCCCGCACATGCGCTGAAACAGACTTCTCCTGGCGCTGTCAGTATTGGTAAGATTCCTGTATCTCTTATCATGACATTGCCCCCCCCCCCCTACGGGCAGCCTCCGGATGCCCAACTGGGCCAACCTACTTGGGTGTGCCCTTTTATAGGCCCAGACCAGTCTCTGAGCGTGAATGTTGGCCTCTGGTTCCCAGGAGTTTTCTTCTGGGCCGTAGCCTTTCCATTTCACCAGGTATTGAACCTGGTTACGTCTCTCTTCCGAGGATGGATTGATCCACCTCTACTCCTCCTCCCTCCGATAAGTACCGTGTGGTGGACCGGTCCCCAGCTTGTTGGGAAAAGGATTCACTGTGGGTTTGAGCAGTGCCACATGAAAGACTGGATGAATCCTAATGAAACAGCAGGTAATTTCAAACGTAACCACTTCATTAACCCCGAGTACCGAACCTGAAACCAAACTTAAACCAGGACCAAGTTTCCTTTGGGCAAGCTAATTAATTCAAAGTGGATAAAATAAACTTGGTCCCCTGGTACCAAATTAATTAGTCCATTCCCTCCTCTGTCTGTACCACACTCCTTATTATACTCCTCCTGGGTTCTTGCCATTTGTTTCCGGGAATATTTGTTATTGGTGGAAAAAAAAATTTCCCAAGGTTTCCTTAAAGCATGGGTACTGAGCATTCCGAAATGTTAGAACAAGAATGAAAGCCGTAGTTGGCAAAGAATGGGGACTTTTGGGTAAGCTGAATGGATTGAGTTGTTGTAGGCAAACTCTGCAAGGGCAACAAGAAGCCAATCTCCTGAAAAACTGGAGAAAATCAGCCCAAAAAACTGAGAAACTGCTGAGCATTGCTCTCGTTTGTTGTCGGCTCGGTCTGGCCGTTGGTCTGTGGGTGGTACGCAGATAAAAAGGAAAGTTCAATCTTCAGCGCCCCACATAACGCTTTCCAGAACCTCGAGGTGAATTGCACCCCACGGTCAGATACAATATTAGCAGGTATACCATGGAGTCTCACTACTTCTTTAATAAAAATTGTTGCTGTTTCGGCAGCAGAAGGTGTCCCTACCATCGGTAGGAAGTGCGCCATTTTTGAAAGTCTGTCCACCACTACAAAGTTTTCAGAAGGAGGTAACTCAACAATAAAATCAATTGAAATCATTCTCCAAGGTTTCTCTGGAACAGGCAGTGGTTTAAGTAACCCCCACGCTTTGGTTCTGCTACCCTTGTGTTGGATACAGGTGGCACAGGATTCCACATAGCTTTTGCAATCTTGTAATAATTGAGGCCACCAGAAGGTACGCTGGATGAGTTCAGCTGTCTTGTGGATTCCGAAATGTCCGGCTAGCTCGTGGTCATGGCAGGACTTGAGAATTGTCAATCGTAGTTGTTGAGGCACAAAAATCTTGTTTTTGTTCCATAGCATGCCGTCTCTTAACTGCAGAGTAAGGTCTGGAGATGAGGGAATTGATGAAGAGGCCTGCTTAATTTGAGACAGAAGATCTCCTGTAACATAAGAAAATTGCCAGGGGCGAGGATGGTGTCCGGGGAGGAAGGAGCTTCAGGCCCATTGAACATCCGGGATAGCGCGTCGGGTTTAGTGTTTTTTGATCCGGGTCTGTAGGTTATATGGAAGGAAAACCGAGTAAAGAACAATGCCCACCTGGCCTGCCGTGGCCTCAGTCTCTTAGCAACCTTTAAAGCGGTATTTCACCCTAAATTTAAGATCTCCCATGCGATCCAGCATACTGGCGTCAGCGCCAGTATGCTGTTTTTTTTTTTTTTTAATGGCACACTTACTGTATTATAGTGGAATTCCTTTTTTGTCCCCCGTGGTGGACGGCGCCAGTATAGCGCGTCACATCTTCCTAAAATACCCGATATGGACTCGGGTAATCTCGCCGAAAATGCGGCGCCTGCGCACAGACCTAGGAGCTGACTGCGCAGGCGCCGTATTTCTCCGAGTCCTACGGCTATGGCGCGTCACGCCCTCCGAAATAGGACTCGGAGAAATACGGCGCCTGCGCAGTCAGCTCCTAGGTCTGTGCGCAGGCGCCGCATTTTCGCCGAGATTACCCGAGTCCATATCGGGTATTTTAGGAAGATGTGACGAGCAATACTACAGCCGTCCACCGCGGGGGGACAAAAAAGGAATTTCACTATAATACAGTAAGTGTGCGATTAAAAAAAAAAAAAACCCAGCATACTGGCGCTGACGCCAGTATGCTGGATCACATGAGAGATCTTATATTTAGGGTGAACCTCCGCTTTAAGTATTCCAAGTTCTTGTGATCTGTATAGATCAAGATGGGGTGAGCTGCACCCTCCAGGAGATAACGCCATTCCTCGAGAGCTGTCTTGATTGCTAAAAGTTCCCTGTCCCCAACGTCATAGTTTCTTTCAGCTTCGGAGAGTTTGCGGGAGAAGAACGCAACTGGATGCAGAAGGGATTTGGGTCCTTGTCTCTGGGAAAGCACTGCTCCGACCGCCACCTCGGAGGCGTCCACTTCCAGGATGAAAGGTAGAACTGGATCAGGATGTTTTAGGATGGATGCTGAAATGAAAAGGTTTTTCAGGGTAGAAAAAGCCGCTTGAGCCTCTGGGGACCACTGGAACCGGATACCCTGTTTGGTCAGACCTGTGATGGGAGCAATTATGGAAGAGAAGTTTTTGATACATTTTCGATAAAAATTTGCAAATCCCACAAAACGCTGGACTGATTTCTTATCGGTGGGAGCGGGCCAATCTGTAATGGCGGTGACCTTCTGAGGGTCCATCTTGACACCGTCTATTGAAATGATGAGACCTAGGAACTGGATGCTCTCTCTTTCAAACTCACATTTCTCCGCTTTAGCATACAGACTGTGTTGACGGAGCCGGGCTAGGACCTTTTGGACATGTCTTTGATGATCTGACAGGGAGGAAGAGAAGATCAGGATGTCATCTAGGTAAACAATAACGAATAAATCAAGATAGTCTCTGAAAATGTCATTTACAAAATGCTGGAATGTGGCTGGGGCATTGCAAAGGCCGAAGGGCATCACCAGGTATTCAAAATGCCCAAAACGAGTACGAAATGCGGTTTTCCACTCGTCGCCATCCCTTATGCGGACGAGGTTGTAAGCCCCACGGAGGTCAAGTTTAGTAAAGATGGTGGCTGCTCCGAGTCTCTGAAATAGTTCAGGAACAAGAGGGAGAGGATACCTGTTCTTAATCGTGATTTTATTTAAGTCCCTGTAGTCTACGCAGGGGCGTAGAGAGTGATCCTTCTTTTCCACAAAGAATATACCGGCCCCCGCAGGGGATGTGGAAGGGCGGATGAACCCCTTCTCGAGATTCTCATCAATATAAGACTTGAGAGTGACCAACTCTAGCCCAGTCAAAGGAAATATTCTTCCAAACGGAATTTCTGCTCCAGGTAAAAGTTCAATAGGGCAGTCGTAGGACCGGTGTGGAGGTAACGTCTCTGCTCCTCTTTTGCTGAACACATCTAAGAAACTATGATAGGCTTCTGGGATTAATTGACGGTTCTCTTCTTCGGATTCTAAACACATCAAAGAAGGAGGGGAACTGGCAGGCTTCTGAAGGCAGTGTTGTCGACAGTAAGAGGAAGAAAAGTGGATTGTTCCAGATTCCCAGTCAATCTGGGGATTATGGGCTTTCAGCCAAGGCATACCCAGAATGACCGGAAACATTGGGGATTCAATAATGTCCAGACAGAGTAGTTCCGGTGGTCCTTGGAGGTGAGTGCGTATAGGGGAATTGTCTCTTGGGTAACCGGGCCGGATTTGATAGCCGATCCGTCGGCTAAATGGACGGTAAGTTTCTGGTGTCGTGGTCGTAGAGGGACTCCATGTCGAAAGGCAAAGGAGGCGTCCATAAAACCGCTGCAAGCACCAGAGTCAATAATTGCGGGGACTTGGAGGTTCCTTCCTGGAAGCTGTAGAGAGATTGAAACAGCCAGGTGAGTATTATTGTTACGTAAGACAGAGAAGAGAGCCGGTGAGGGGACTGAACACTTACGGAACTTGACGGGGCAGGTGTTTACATAGTGCCCGGATCCAGGGCCGGCCTTCGGCCTTTAGGCGCCCTGTGCGAGAAAGCTTTACAGCGCCCCCTAGTGACCACGCCCCACAGTAACCACGCCCCTTAGTAACCACGCCCATTAATAACCACACCCCTCAGTAACCACACCCCTCAGTAACCACACCCATTTCTCCAATACCGGCTCCATTTGAAGCCTTTCATTCTGTTAAGTTCCCAAAAAACAGATTACAAGCTATGATAAAAATACAACTTTTATTCACATGGTATAATAACGCCACCTATACTGCCAATCACACGCTAAAATAACGCCACATATACTGCAAATCACACGCTAAAATAACGCCACATATACTGCAAATCACATGCTAAAATAACGCCACATATACTGCAAATCACATGCTAAAATAACGCCACATATACTGTATATCACACGGTATAATAACACTACCTGTAAATTTACAATCAAATATCAAACATAATTACAATAAAAAAAATTTAACTTTTGAATTTACTGTTCCTTTAAGAAACACCCCATTTAAATAAGAAAATACAAAACAGACATTAAGCAGTACACTGCATTTATAAAAAAAAGAATTTCTTACAGAAAAAGGTTTTTACATTTGCTGCCTGCGTCTGTGGATTCATGCCCTCCTTTGTCTTCTCAGTGCGCATGGCATATGAGCTCCTCATCCCACTCCACATCCCTGCTCCTCATAGCAAGGCAAGGACAGCCGCCCACGCCGTCTTTCCGGCAGAATCCGCCTGTGGCTTGCCAGGCGTACCTAGAGCATTTGGTACCCGGGCGGATCCTATATCTGCCCCCCCACGGTAAAATGAAAAAAACACCCCACTGTGCCCCCTGCATCCTTCAGTATTGCTGTCACTACTGTGTACCCCTCTCCACAACTGCATTTCTGGTCCCCTCTACATTACACAGCACCCTGCACCTCTGGTTCCCTTTACATTACACAGCACCCTGCATCACTGTACCCCCTTACATAACACAGCACCCTGCACCTTTGGACCTCTTTACATAACACAGCACCCTGCACCTATGGGCCCCTTTACATTACACATCACCCTGCATCTCTGGACCCCTTTACATTACACAGCACCTTGCATCACTGGGCCCCTTACATTACACAGCACCCTGCACCTCTGGGCCCCTTTACATTACACAGCACCTTTGGCCCCCTTTACATTACACAGCACCCTGCACCTTTTGGACCCCTTCACATTACACTGCACCTCTGGGCCCTTTACATTACACATCACCCTGCATCACTGGACCCCCCTTACATTACACAACACCCTGCACCACTGGGCCCCTTTACATTACACAGCACCCTGCACGTTACACAGCACCCTGCACCTCTGGACCTCTTTACACTACACAGCACCCTGCACCACTGGGCCCCTTACATTACACAGCACCCACACAGCTCTGGACCCCTTTACATTACACAGCACCCTGCATCACTGTACCCCCTTACATTACACAGCACCCTGCACCTCTGGTCCCCTTTACATTACACATCACCCTGCATCTCTGCACCCCTTTACATTACACAGCACCTTGCATCACTGGGCCCCTTACATTACACAGCACCATGCACCTTTGGCCCCCTTTACATTACACATCACCATGCATCACTGTACCCCCCTTTACATTACACAGCACCCTGCACCTATGGGCCCCTTTAAATTACACATCATCCTGCATCTCTGGACCCCTTTACATAACACAGCACCTTGCATCACTGGGCCCCTTACATTACACAGCACCCTGCACATTTGGACCCCTTCACATTACACTGCACCTCTGGGCCCCTTTACATTACACATCACCCTGCATCACTGGACCCCCCTTACATTACACAACAGCCTGCACCACTGGGCCCCTTTACATTACACAGCCCCCTGCACCTCTGGGCCCCTTTACATTACACTGCACCCTGCACATCTGGACCCCTTTACACCACATAGCACCTTGTATCACTGGGCCCCTTTACACCACACAGCACCTTGCATCACTGGGCCCCTTACATTACACAGCACCCTGCACCTTTGGACCCCTATACATTACACAGCACCCTGCACATTTGGACCCCTTCACATTACACTGCACCTCTGGGCCCCTTTACATTACACATCACCCTGCATCACTGGACCCCCCTTTACATTACACAGCACCCTGCACCTCTGGACCCCTTTACATTACACAGCACCCTGCACATCTGGACCCCTTTACATTACACTGCACCCTGCACCTCTGGACCCCTTTACACCACACAGCACCTTGCATCACTGGGCCCCTTCACATTACACAGCACCCTGCACCTCTGGACCCCTTTACATTACACACAACACCCTGCACCTCTGTACCCCTTACATTACACAGCACCCTGCACCTATGGGCCCCTTTACATTACACAGCACCCTGCACCTCTGGACCCCTTTACATTACACACAGCACCCTGCACCTCTGGGCCCCTTTACACCACACAGCACCTTGCATCACTGGGCCCCTTACATTACACAGCACCCTGCACCTTTGGACCCCTATACATTACACAGCACCCTGCACATTTGGACCCCTTCACATTACACTGCACCTCTGGGCCCCTTTACATTACACATCACCCTGCATCACTGGACCCCCCTTACATTACACAACAGCCTGCACCACTGGGCCCCTTTACATTACACAGCACCCTGCACCTCTGGGCCCCTTTACATTACACAGCACCCTGCACATCTGGACCCCTTTACATTACACTGCACCCTGCACCTCTGGACCCCTTTACACCACACAGCACCTTGCATCACTGGGCCCCTTCACATTACACAGCACCCTGCACCTCTGGACCCCTTTACATTACACACAGCACCCTGCACCTCTGTACCCCTTACATTACACAGCACCCTGCACCTATGGGCCCCTTTACATTACACAGCACCCTGCACCTCTGGACCCCTTTACATTACACACAGCACCCTGCACCTCTGGGCCCCGTTACATTACACAGCACCCTGCACATTACACAGCACCTCTGGACCTCTTTACACTACACAGCACCCTGCACCACTGGGCCCCTTACATTACACAGCACCCCACAGCTCTGGACCCCTTTACATTACACAGCACCCTGCACCTCTGCACCCCTTTACATTACACAGCCCCAGACACCTGTATGTTACACAGACGCCCCCCTAACAGTTCTGGACCCCCTGCATGTTACGCAGACCCCCCTACAGTGCAGACCCATCCCCCTACAATACAGACCCCTCCTTACAATACATAACCCCCCCTACAATACAGAACCCCCCCCCTACAATACAGTACCCCCCTACAGTGCAGATCCCCCTACAATAAAGAACCTTCCCCCACAATACAGAACCCCCCATCCCCCTTCAATACAGAACCCCATCCCTAAAATACAGATCCCCCGTCCTACAATACAGACCCCCCTAAAATACAGAATTCCACCCCAAAAATACAGAACCCCCACAATACAGAACACCCCCCCCAATAAAGAACCCCCTAAAATACAGAACACCCCCCCCCCCCCTTCAGACCTGTAAAGCAGGCACAGATAAATTATGTACTTGCTGCGTGCTGCACACACAGCACAGTGCAGACAAGGGGGAGGCGGCTTCACTGCTCGGCTGCCTGTGACTGAGACAGGCACAGGCAGCCGAGAGTCGAGACTCCTCAGACGTGCGAAGCTGCCACAGAGTAGGGGGATCGCTGCGGCCAGGTCCCGGGTGTGCGGACGGCTCGCCCCCCCCCCCGCAAAGCTAGGCATCCGGTACCGCGCCATGCCATTGTCACCCGCCAAAGTACTCTGCAGTCGCGCGCGGGGGGGGGGGGGGGGCGCCGGCGGCGCGCTCCCCCCCCGCCCACTACTTAGTATGAATTATTGAAGAATCTGTGTTGGTCGCAAGGCGCCCATGTTGCTATGGCGCCCTGTGCGACCGCACTTCCCGCACAACGCAAAGGCCGGCCCTGCCCGGATCCTCCACAGTACATGCAAAGGTTATTGGATCGACGCCTTTGACGCTCCTCCGGAGTCAGGGATGGCCGAAGTAGGCCTATTTGCATTGGTTCTGGATGATCGATGGGGTTTGGTCTGGGACCTGAAGGAGGCAGATGCGGTGGGCCAGGTACACGTGGCATCATCCATATGGGACGTGTGGGGCCGGATGTGCGTTCAGCACGCCGTTCCCTCAACCGTCTGTCGATCTGAACAGAGAGGAGGATGAGGGCTTCAAGTGTTGCGGGGATGCCCACTCGGGCTAATTCGTCTTTTAGAGATTCTGAAAGTCCCATACGAAATTGGTGACGCAGGGCAGCATCATTCCAGTTGGTATCGGAACTCCACTGCCTGAATTCAGCTACATATTCCTCCACTGCTCTGCGTCCCTGCTGTAAGGCACATAATGCTGCTTCAGCGGTAGCTGCTAGTTGGGAATCCTCATAGATAAGGTCCATGGCTTGGAAGAAAGTGCTGAGTAGGTTAAGACTTTCTTCCTTGCGTTCTAGAAGACGATGCGCCCAGGTCTGAGGTTCGCCAGACAATAACGAGATAACGAAACCTACTTTTGTGGCCTCAAGTGAAAAGGTCCTGGGTTGTAAAGCAAAAAAAAGTTCACAGGCGTTGCGGAAAGCTCTATATTTGCTGCGATCTCCAGAAAATCTCTCCGGGGTGGGAACTCTGGGTTCCGGTGGTAGCATCACTACGGAAGGGGCAGCTGCGGTTCCAGACGCTGCAGGTGCTGTTGTGGCCAGAGTTTGGACACGTCCTTCCAGGCGGGTATATCCTTCTTCTAAAGTCCGTACGGCCGCGGTGAGGCCATCTAGATGGCGGCATAAGTCCTCCATGGGAGACGCCCCCTGCGTGGGTTTGGACATCGCTGACCAGTACTGTCACGTACCTGGTTATGGAGCCCAATGTGCAGGGAGCGGCCTCTCGTAAGCCTCTGACTCAGGAACCCCTGGTAGAGCAGACAGGGGGTACGGAGTCTGGAGGGACACAAGCGCCTGGTGGGAAGCTGGAGATGGACCGGAAGAGGAAGTGAACAGGTGTTGACGAGGTCCTAGCAGAAATCCAGCAAACACAGGAACGGTGTTGTAGCGCTTGTGAATAGGAGCCAAGGGATTGTCAGACACTGGATCAGGCACCAATCAGGAGATGGAGACAGGTCCGAGGGTTGAATCAGGTTCAGACCGGGTCGGTGAATCAGGTAAGCAGACAGCAAGGCGGGTTTAAGCAGAGTCGGTAGTCGGATCAGGCCGGGGTCAGAGGCAGGCTGCAGGCAGAGAAGGGTCAACGGAAGCCGGGTCAGGTATTCGGTAATCAGGCAGACAGGTAACAGGTTCAGATTCAGTCACGGATTGCTGCAGACTGGTCAGCAAGATACAGTGGGATCAGATGGTTTAAATAGCAGTTCTTGGCGCCGAAATGACGTCAGCGCGTGCGCGCTCCCGCCGCACGCGCCGTGCACCCCCGCGCATGCGCTGAAACAGACTTCTCCTGGCGCTGTCAGTATTGGTAAGATTCCTGTATCTCTTATCATGACAGACCTTCTCCAGTGATGTCAATTACGCCTCCGTCCGTAATGGGCGAGGGAGGTGTCGAACAAAATGATGGAGCTGAGATTAATGCCACCAATCAAGGTCCTTAGTTCTTTATGGGGCATTATCTCACCGCCTTTAATTAAATCACCTAAGTGTGCATCGTCCTTCCTAATCCAATTACCCCCAACTTTTTTTTCCCCTGGTGCAAAATATGAGTTTTCTTTTAGTTTCATAAGTGGAGAATTAAATTTGCTAGCTAATTGTGTCTATACCCTATCCCACATTCTTAAAGTGTCCCGAGTCAAAACAAAAGTATTGTGATCAAGTGCTCTATATTGGGGAGGGATCCAAATAATATTGCTCAGTTGTGTGTGGGCTTGAGCTTTTTCAATTTGCACCCATCTTTTGCAATTGCTGTCCCTAGCCCATTCCACCACCCGGGAGAGAACAGCAGCCTTATAATAATTTTTAATATCGGGAACCGCTAGGCCCCCCTGTTGCTTTTCTAGTTTTAGGATGGAAAGTGAGATTCTATGGGTTTTTTTTTCACACGTAGTTCATGAGTAACGAGTTTAAGATTCTTAGAAATTGTTGGGGGACCGTTATTGGTAATAATATAAATTTATAGAGTATTTTTGGGACCACTGTCATCTTTAGCATGTTTATGCGTCCAACCCATGAAATGGGTTTATTTATTGTTTTTTTTAGTTCCAATTTAATCTCGTTTAACGTAGTTAATTTTATAGATCTTCTGGACCGTATTAGCTAATTTAATACCGAGATATTTTAATTTGCGGGACCAGGGAAAAGCACAGATCTCTTAATTGTTCTTCTTCAGTCTTGTTCAGGTTTATATTTAATATTTCAGATTGTGTTACATTAATTTTGAAATTTGAAATGGATCCGTACTGTTGTAATGTCTTGGAGAGCTTAGGAATAGAGACAACCCGGTTGGTCAGATAAAACAAAATATCGTCCGCAAAAGCTGACAACTTGTGTTTTTCATCTTCCACCCTTACGCCATTAATATCGGGGGCCTTTCGGATAGTGGCCAGCAATGGTTCTAGTGATAGGATGAAGAGCAAGGGAGACAGGGGACACCCCTGTCTAGTCCCATTCCTCATCTCGAAAGAGTCTGAGAGCGAACCGTTCACTTTTATTTTTGCAGAGGGATGATGGTAAAGTGATTTAACCCAATTGGACAGTCTATTCCCTATCCCCATTTCTATAAGTGTCTGCATCATAAGTCCCCAGTCTACCCTGTCAAATGCCTTTTCTGCATTTACTGACAGGAAAAGACCTGGGGACCCAGTCTGCTTTAACTTCTGAAGCAGAAGGAGAGCTCTGATGCTGTTATCCTTTCCCTCCCTATTGGGAACAAATCCCACCTGATCCGGATGAACCAAGAGGTGCAAAACACTTTTCAAACGTTCGGCGAGTATTTTAGCGAAAAGCTTTATGTCCGTATTCAGGAGGGATATTGGTCTGTATCCTGAGCAGAGTGAGCTATCCTTCCCTTCTTTTAGAATGATAGCCACAGAGGCAGCTAGCGCTTCTTTACTAGTTTCGTACTCAGACCCTAAGCCATTGAAGTATTTACACAATTTAGGTACTAGGATGTTGCTGAATTTTTTGTAGTAAAAGACTGAGAACCCATTTGGGCCCGGACTTTTACCACCTGCTGCGTTTTCCAGGGCTTTTTTAACTTCTGCTTCGGTAATGGCTTTATCCAAATTCGATCTTTCTATCTCATCAATTTTGGGAAGTCCTGCTGCCTCCAAAAACTCTTGGATTTTAGCCTCCTTTTCTCCTGCATGCCACCTTGACTGGTCAATTGTATATAATTCTTCATAGTAATTTTTAAAAGTTTCTGCGATGTCTGCGGTTAAATAAACCAAATCACCATTTTTGTTTTCTCAATATAATTCCTAGTTTTCTTTTTATGTGCCATTTTGGCAAGGTGTTTGCTGGGTTTATTACCCCAAAGGTATCTCTCTCTAGCGATGTTATTAAAGTTTTTGCTAGCTTCTTGTTCCATGATCTCCTTAAGCTCCTCTCTTTTTAGAGTTATTTTGAGGTACGTCTTTTAGACTTAGCTCTTTCTGTTTACATTCCAAGTTCATTATTTCCATGGACAAGTTATCGATCTTTTTATTTTTCTCTTTTTTTTTCCTTGCCCCCTCAGAGATCAATATCCCTCTAATATACGCTTTGTGCGACTCCCAGAGAGTTGCGCTTGAAATCCCTTCTGTATCGTTAAGTACAAAAAAATTTTTAAGTTCCTCTTCCACCCTTCCTGCCCCATCTTCATCTTGGATCAAATTATTATTTAGATGCCAGACCATTTGTTGGTTCTTTTGAATAGATAATTTAATTTTCATGGTTATTGGGGCGTGGTCTGACAGAGTCATGATTCCAATATCAGTCTCGGTGACACGCTCCAATATCCTATGGTCCAGCAATATATGATCTATCCTGGTGTAAGTTCCGTGCGGGAGAGAAAAAACGTATAATTTCGCTTATTGGGGTGAAAAGCCCTCCACACATCAACTAGTTGGCATTCATGCATCTTATGCTTTATTTTTTGTATTTGTGCGTTAGTTGTCACCCTCACACGGGACGTACTATCTTCCCTTGTGTTCATCACAAAGTTTAAATCTCCCATCAGAACTATGTACCCCTCCGTAAAAAATTTCAATTTGCCGAGAATTCGGCTTAAATATTAAATATTAAGGGCCAGATTCTCAAAGAAGTTACGCCGGTGTATGTGGAGATGCGCGGCGTAAGTGTAAATTTGCACTGGAGTATCTATGCACCGTACCCACAGAACTAGATACGCACCAAAATAGGCTACTCCCGACCGGTGTAACTTGCCTACACCTGCACATCCTGGGCCAGATTCTCGTAGATGCGCGGCTAATTATGCAGGCGTTGCGCATCTCAGATGCACTACGCCGACGTAACACGGGAGTGGCAAGTACCGTATTCCCTAAGTAAATGCGCTCCAAGATGCGCCTGCGTCGCGTAAAATCATGGGCGTAATCCGGCGCAACTCCAAAGTAGGAGGGAAGTGGGCGTGTTGCATTATAATGAAGCGTGACCCCATGCAAATGCAGGCCGGGACGAACGGAGCATGCGCCGTGACATGGATGACCCGCGCCATGACGTGGTTGACCCGCGCCGTGACGTGGATGCCTTCTGCGCATGCGCAAAGCCTCCCTACGATGCGCCGGCGCAGGGTATATAATGCGCCCACACATGCGCCCGTGCAGCGCAAACGTCTCCCATTTTTTAGAGAGTGACGGCGAAAGTTTGTGCTGGACAAGATGGCAACTGCTGTTAAGGAGAGGAGGAAGAAGAATTTCTCCCCAGAGGAGAGGGCCATTGTCATACGGGCCATGGAGAAGTATGACTCGCGGCTCCATGGTGCTGACAGTGCCCGGACCAGCAAGTCCCGGAGGGATCAGATATTAATGAGGGTGGCGTGCCAGGTCAATGCCCTCTCTCATGAGGTCCGGACACCGCAGGACATTCAAAAGAAAATGAATGACCTGCGGCGTCATGTGAAGGGCAAGCTGGCTGCCATAGCTCGGCATGCCAGGGGCACTGGAGGGGGCCCACCCTGCCCTGTCCGCCTGACTGAGGAGGAGAAGGTGGTTGCCCGCTGCCTGCAGACGGAGCAGGTAGAGGGAGTTGGGGGCTATGAGTCCCAGAAGCCAGCCGTGAGGACAGGTAAGTGTGTTTTCTATTCTATCTGTTGTGTACATGTATGGGGGTGGAAGGGAACATGTGCCAAGTGTGTGGCTCCACCAACATGGGCATCTTTTGTGTCATCCACAGATGTGCAGGAGGGAGCGGGGCCATCTGTTGATGCCAGGGCCCATCAGGATCCATCCCCTGAAGATACAGTCCCTCTGGCTGCCCCCCTGGAACAGGACTTGGAGGGAAGTGGGCACACCTCAACGGAGGAGGTGGTTGAGGAGGGTGTGGTAGTCCAGGACCAGGCCCTCTATGTTGTTGTGGAGGAGGATGGTGGGTTGGCCGGACCAGCCCAGGCTATTCCTCTACCTGTAGCAAACCCCTCAGTGTCCCCCTCCAACCTCTCCAGTCCCTCTCTTTCCCCCCCCCTCATCTCCGGCCCCTCAACATCCTCCCCTTATGCCCGGTCCCCTGCCACTCCCCGCAAGGCAACGTCAAAGACCAGGGGTGTATCCCAGGTCCTGCCGGAACAGCTGGTCAGACAGCAGGACCAGCAAAATAAACACCTGGCCGAGGTCGTGGAGGAGATGAGGCGCCTGGCCGACAGCCTGGCATCCTCGGACAATATAACAGATGCCATCCAGGATGTTGCTGTTAACAGCGCAGCAACGCTGACCAGCTTGGGGGAGCTGCAGGAAAACACCTCAGAACTTGTGGGGAGGTTCAGGCCCTGCGCCTTGCTATCGAGGCGCAGACTGCTGTGCAGACCCGCATAGCGGTTGCCCTGGAGGGCATGCAGGCAGCCAGGGAGGGACGTGGGGATGTTCCTCCTCAACCTGCTCCCCCCCCCCATCTAGGGCTGCCCCCAGGCAAGTGAGGGGCAGGACCCGTGGCACCAGGCAGAGCCCCCGCCAGGCCCATTAATTTGACTTTTCTTTAGTATTATGCTCTGGATAAGAGCTTATTTATTTTTTGTTATGCTCTGGATAAGAGCTTATTTATTTTTTGTTATGCTCTGGATAAGAGCTTATTTATTTTTTGTTATGCTCTGGATAAGAGCTTTTTTTATATATTTTTGGATACTGCACACGGTGCAGTGTGAATGGTGTGTGAATGTGAGAGGGTGGCACTCCTGAAAGTAAGGGGTGTCACCCTCGGCCGTGGTGGTGAAGTTAACCCCACGGCTGTATGAATGATGTGTGAAAGGTGTATGAATGGACAGCAACATCATTGGGGCCTTGACGTGGCGTTGCTGCTCCCAAGTCCTACATGCTGGACTTGGGCTAATCCAATGCGATGTGCATGTGGTGTGTGTGATCTAGGGACATCAGTGGTGTACACGCGTGCATTGTCTGTGTGCCATGCTGTATGTGTGTGTTTAAAGGTCAAAGATTCGTAACACGAGGACACTCCTGACTGCTCTTCCATCAGCTGACGGGGTCTCCTCTGGCGGGGGGGGGGCTGTGTGGTTGGGGGGTCAGGTCATCACGTAGGGCAATATGCAGGCCCTTTCGCATGGCAAAGTTGTGCAGAATACAACATGCACCAATGATCTGACCCAAAGTTGGGGGAATACAATAGGGCCCCCCCAGACTTATCCAGGCAGCGGAAACGGGACTTCAGGAGGCCAAATGTGCGCTCCACCACTGCACGGGTTTTGATGTGTGCTTCATTGTATCTTCTCTCTCCTTGGTTTGGGGGTTCCGGAAAGGAGTCATGAGATGGGGGTCCCAGTGTATATGCAGAGTCACCTGTAAGGGAAAACACAGGAGGATGGTAGTCATGCATGTGCCACTTCTGTTGTGCATCATGGGAGGGGATAGTCATGGCTGCCACCCATGTCACTCACCAACCAGCCAGCTGTCCCCATACATGTCCTGCTCAAAATCTTCGGGGATGTTGCTTTGACGGTAGATGTAGCTGTCATGGCTGGACCCGGGGTCTTTGGCACGGACGTGCCATATGAGGTATTTGGCATCGGCTATCACCTGTACGTTGATGGAATGCCAATGCTTCCGATTGAGGTATATGTGCTCTGTGGCACTGGGGGGCTGGAGTGCCACATGTGTGCAATCAATGGCCCCGATGGTGCGTGGGAATCCGTCAATTCTGTAGAAATCTGTCATTGCCTTCTGCCGCAGGTGCACAGTGGTGGGTCTGATGAACTGGTTGGACATGCGTCTGAGGATTGCGGGGACAACCTGGTGCACACATCTGCTTATGCTGGTTTGTGACATCCCAGCCACCACTCCACTTGTACGCTGGAATGATCCACTGGCCAGGAAATGGAGTGTTGCCAGGACCTTCACCAGTGGCTGCAGTGCACGTGAGCGGTATGTCTGGCTGGTGATGTCATCCTGCAGGGCTGTGGTTATTTCCAGGATGGCAGCAGGGCTGAATCTGAAGATGCGATACACCTCCTCATCACCCATGCCAAAGAGGCTCATGCGCGCTCGGTAGATCCTCTCACGTGCCCCCGTCCTCCTTCTATGCTCCTCTTCCTCTGCATACCTTAGTATTGATAAGACCATGGCTGGCCCTGGCATCATTGGCATATGAATGTCTTGTCCAGTAAGTGTGATTGCTCAGCTAGTCCGTTACGGTGCTGCTGTAGTTGCTCTCCAGCTGACTTGCACACGGCCTTGAGCAAAGTTACCCGTGCTTTTATGAGGGGTATGTTTACTCAAGGCTTTCGAGTTACGCGCACCACGAGTAGCCAACGCCGGACGCGCGTACTTTCGGGAATACGCGCATCTCCCTCATTTGCATATTTGCATGCTAATTCAATGGGAACTGAATATTTTTGATGCGTAACTATGCGCCTACGCCGCGCTAGCTTAATGCATTTTCGCCGCCCAGACGGAAAAAAAAAATCGTGCGTATGTGGTTCTGTGTTTACCGCGCATCGATACGCAGGCGCACATTTACTATTACGCCGCGCATATACATTTACGCAGGCGTAGCGCCGCTGAGAATCTGGCCCCCTAGGTGCATATTTATGCCGGACGCATCTGGCAAACCCATTGATTTCCTATGCAAATATGCAAATGAGGGAGATACGCCGATTCCCGAACATAGGCCCGTTCGGCGCAGGCTACGCGCGGTGTGCCTAAGCTGTTTGGCCGGCCTAAAGTTACCCCTCATAAAAGCAGGGGTAACTTTGCACCAGACTTGCTCAAGTCAGCTGGAGAGCAGCTTCAGCAGCACCGTTACAGGACAACACATGGCAGCCATGGTCCTAGCACTACTAATGGGTCCCCCGCCACCAGGGCCGCCATCAGGGGGGTACAGGCAGTACACCTGTAAGGGGCCCGGGGGTCCCCAGGGGCCTGGATGGGAACCCCTTAAAAAAAAAACTTTTTTATATTTTAATTTTTTTAGGGGTCCGGAGGCCACCAGGGCCCCAGATGGGAACCCCCCTTTTTTATATAAAAATAAATTACCAAATAAAGGGGCTTTCCATCCGGGACCTCTGGGCCCTAATAATAATAATAATAAGGATAATAATAATTATATATATATATTTTTGTCCGAAAGGCACTGGCCGTGAACTTGTTCTGCATACAGACAGCAGAACTTTTTCAGCCAACATTCACGAAACTACGTAGTTTTTCTGCTCTTTTGTCCGATGGAGCGTACAGACGATTTGATTATACGACAAAACACGTCCATCGGAGTATTCGATCGTGTGTGCGATCCTTTAGCCTGTAGAGTTCAATATTGGGTTGGCTCACCCTTTGCAGCTATAAAAGCTTCAACTCTTCTGGGAAGGCCGTCTACAAGGTTTAGGAGGGTGTCTATGGGAATGTTTGACCATTCTTCCAGAAGTGTATTTGTGAGGTCAGGCACTGATGTTGGACAAGAAGGCCCGGCTCACAGTCTCCGCTCCAATTCATCCCAAAGGTGTGGAGGTCAGGACTCTGTGCAGGCCAGTCCAGTTCCTCCACCCCAAACTCACTCATTTATGTCTTTATGGTCCTTGCTTTGTGGACTGGTCCAAATCATTTGATGAAAGGGGGGTTATGGTGTGGGGTTGTTTTCAGGAGTTGGACTTGGCCCCTTAGTTCCATTGAAGGGAACACTTAAGGCGTCAGCATACCAAGACATTTTGGACAATTTCATGTTCCCAACTATGTAGAAACAATTTGGGGAGGGCCTCTTCCTGTTCCAACATGACTGCTCACCATGGCACAAAGCAAGGTCTATAAAGACATGGATGAGCAAGTTTGGGGTGGAGGAACTTGACTGGCCTGCACAGAGTCCTGACCTCAACTCGATAGAACACCTTTGAAATTCATTAGAGCAGAGACTGCAAGCCAGGCCTTCTTGTCCATCAAAAAAATATAAATAAAAAATATATTAAAAAAATATATATAAAAAAAAGGGGGGTTCCTATCCGGGCCCCTGGGGACCCCCAGGCCCCTTACAGGTGTACTGCCTGTACCCCCCTGATGGCGGCCCTGGTCATAAGTCTCCATTGCTGTTATGAGGGCTGACATCTTCTGGGTGTTAAAGTTTTTTTTCCTATTCTGCCTGTGGGGAACGGGAGCAGCCATCTCACAGCAAAAGTACCTTCCCTGGGGGGGAATAAAATTGGATGTACTTTTGCATCGGCTGGGCGTAAGTTGGGCCGGTGTATCTCTGTAAGTTTGACCGGCATAGTTGTGAGCATGCTCAGAAGGGAACGAACGTACTGAGCATGCTCCGTTCAAGATACGCCGGGCGTAAATCACTAGACCATTCATTTGCATAACGACACACCCACTTCCACTTGCACCGGCTTACGCCGACTAAATTAAGTTAGGCCGGTGCAAGGTCAGGCACAAGTGCTTTGTGAATACTGTACCTGCCTCTCCGAGTTACGTCGGTGTAGTGTATCTGAGATACGCTACGCCTGCCTAAAGATAGGCAATTCTAAGAGAATCTGGCCCTAAATATTGAGTTGAATGGACGTTAGGGGCATATATATTTGCCAAAGTAAATACAAAATCGGCCTTCTGGGTCTGTTATCCTAGCCATTAGGGTGAACTCGGTTCCACTCGCAAAACCAATTGCCACGCCCCTGGCGCGATTGGAAATGGAGTCCCCATAATACCAAGTTGGATAAGTGGATGAGTGGAGCTTAACATTGGAGTCCAAAGACAGGTGGGATTCCTGTAGGAAGACTACATCTGCTCTGTAATGTTTGATCTCCTCCGAGACCTTAAACCTTTTCCTGGGTGAGTTCATGCCTTTAACATTATATGATAAGAATTTTACATCTGCCATATCATCCTACCACTCCGCTTTCCTACCTTCTCTAGAGTCCCCCGGGGGCCACGATCCCCACCCCCCCTCCCCTTTTACAAAAAGGGGAGTCCCTTCACTCGACCTAGTCGGATCCCCCAAACCCCACCCCCCCCCCTAGTAGGCCTATTCGTCGCCTTAGAACTGTGGAGATCCTCACACCCCATTCCCCACCCGGTTCTCATATCGTGAGGTGTTGCTTCCCAACGCCCCCCCTCTCCTGAGCCCCCAAGATGGAGAATAAAGGGGGACTGATCAAGGGGGAGAGGGGTTTTTGGCCAACCCCAAGATCCCCTCCTCTCGCCTCCCCCCTCCTCCCCCCAGCCCTCCCCGTGCAGAGCCGATTTTACTTAGTCGGCCCATTCTGGTATATCCAGAACCTGCATATCCAATTTGCGGCAGAATCCTGCCAGTTCCTCTGGGAATGTCAGTTTAGCTAAAAAAACATCTTTTTGGCCGATGAGACACGCCGGGAAACCCCACTGGTATTTGATATTCTGCTGACGCATCTGTTTCAGTAGGGGTTTTAAAAGCCTTCTTCTGGCCAGGGTTTCCCAGGCCAAATCTGGGAAGATCTGGAGCTCCTCCCCCCCATAGCTCAAGGGTGGTTTCTTTCTCAGTTTTAGCCAGATTTCGGCCTTATCCTCATAATATCGGAACCTGACAATTATATCTCTTGGCCTTTCACTCGTACGATCGTTGCTTCTGCCAATACGGTGTACCCGCTCTATTTTGAGGGAATCTTCCATATAGTTTTCAAGGAGGGGGAGGAACAAATTATTCATAATTTTTCTCAAATTTTCTCAGATTTTGCCTTCTACTGCGGTTCTCCTGATCTTTCCAGACGATATAGAAGGAACCTCTGGTTCCTTTTCATAGTGAGGTATTGCTCTTTTAATTGATTTACTTCTAACTCTTGCTTTTCTATTTTTGTTTCCACCTCCTCCACCCGCGTTAAGATATGGTTTATGTCAGATCTTGATACACTTAATTCATCTTTGATCGCATTTTCTAGTCTCCTAAGCAGCATCCCTTCCAATTCTACCTTCGTTGGGATATGTGTGTCAATTTGGGACTCCTCCAATTGACTCATGTCCTGGTCACCTTCAGTTGACGTATCTATGATTGGAAGACCCGCTCCACCGACACCTTTTTTTGTCACCCCCCCTTTTTCTTTTCTTTTTTTGCGTTGGCAGGGCTTTTGGAGCTCCCACCCGGTGTCATGTATTGCCTTATAGTACTAGAAGAGGGGTTGTCCTTAGGGATTTTCGGGCGGGAGGAGCCCCTTGTTGTCTTACTCATCTTATGATTTTTCCTGGTTCTAATTCGTTTTCCCAGTTTAAAAAATGGATGCTTGTTGTCTTTGTAAGAATGATTATGTCTTTAAAGCGGAGGTTCACCCTAAATATAAGATCTCTCATGTGATCCAGCATACTGGCGTCAGCGCCAGTATGCTGGTTTTTTTTTTTTTTTAATCGCACACTTACTGTATTATAGTGGAATTCCTTTTTTGTCCCCCGCGGTGGACGGCTGTAGTATTGCTCGTCACATCTTCCTAAAATACCCGATATGGACTCGGGTAATCTCGGCGAAAATGCGGCGCCTGCGCACAGACCTAGGAGCTGACTGCGCAGGCGCCGTATTTCTCCGAGTCCTATTTCGGAGGGCGTGACGCGCCATAGCCGTAGGACTCTGAGAAATACGGCGCCTGCGCAGTCAGCTCCTAGGTCTGTGCGCAGGCGCCGCATTTTCGCCGAGATTACCCGAGTCCATATCGGGTATTTTAGGAAGATGTGACGCGCTATACTGGCGCCGTCCACCACGGGGGACAAAAAAGGAATTCCACTATAATACAGTAAGTGTGCGCTTAAAAAAAAAAAACCCAGCATACTGGCGCTGACGCCAGTATGCTGGATCGCATGGGAGATCTTATATTTAGGGTGAAATACCGCTTTAAAGGGAATCTTTTCCTTACAGATGTGATCTCCAGGATAGGTCAGGGAGAGATAGATTCTGGGGACGTTAAGCCTCTACCTGGGTCAAAAATGGCATAACCCCCTCCTTAGGTTTGTTTAGTGTTCGTCAGACCCTAGAGATATATGCTCCATAAGATAGAGCGTTCTACTGTATATGGACCAGCAGGTTCGGTCCTATTATGGGATGTCCTCTCTACCGAGAGGTCACCGTCCTTCTCTTAGCACTCGAGGGTAAAATGTACCAGGGTATCGAGTAGGCAGTGCAGCCGTATATCAGAAAGATTAGGGGCAAATAGCCTGTAAGTATACGGGTAATGTTAAGAGAGATTTCGTTATTTGAGGAGTGTCCACAAAAATAGCCCCTACCAGTCCCCGCTCAATGCTCTTCCCTTAATCCCCTAGCGTCAGACCGAGGACTGAGAACACTAACCTAAGAAGCTACACCCCAGCCTATGTAATCAGGCCATAAGACAGAAAGGTCTTTCCCATACACTGGGGTCCCCCCTAGTATAGCCAGTAGAGCGCGGTCTACTATTTACTCTCCCTGTATCTTGCACGTGAGTAGGTGAGAGAGCTATCCAAGGCAATTCTCTCACCAGCAAATATCAAAGTGCACAGTTAGAGAGCTATACCCCCTTTGTGTGTATTTATCCATCCACGTAACGGTTCAATGTTGTACAATCATGTCTGGAATAGCGATCTTACACTTTGTTTCTTTGAAAGTTCAACAAATAGTTCCAAAAAATAGACAGGGATTCATTTCAAAGCATTACATAAGCATCCAGATGAAAGGAAAAGATCTTACCAGTCTTCTTACTAGAATGGACATGCATGCTCAGATATCCCAATCGCTCCATACAGCCTGCACATGACCGTGGAGTGAGGGCACGGATATTACCTGCGTAACGGAGGGGTGCTGGAACCTGAAGAAAGTATCCGGAACCATGGGGGGGCTAGGAATCAAACGCTCCATCCATCATGATGATCACCGGAGGGGAGAGCGGGCTCCCTGCTTCCACTGCTTACAGGAGGAGGGATGCCAGGAGAGCGAGAAGGGAGCCTCCGTCGGCAGCAGGGGAGAGCGTCTATGTGGGACAGCCTTTCGGCGGTCTAACAGTGCGGCAGGCTCGCACACTGCCCCGCTGCAACAGCCGCCTGTGCATCTGCAGATCTGTCAGCGTCCTCCATCCCCCGTTCCTGGGGGCGGCCGGCCTCCTTGGCGTGGTCGGCTCCTCCCTCAACGTGCACGCAGCTCATGTGCGGCACGTCATCCCCGTCCGCATGGGGGGGCTTTTAATTATTTTTTTTTCAGCGAATTTGACTGGATCTGACGTCCTGCCCGCAGTCTACCAGCAGACTGTGTGGCCCGAAGTGGGTGCAAATACCTGTCTTTAGACTGATATCTGCACCCCCCTCCCCTGAAAGGTGTCAAATGTGACACCGGAGGGGGAGGGTTCCAATGAGCGGGAGTTCCACTTTGGGGTGGAGCTCCGCTTCAAATTCTAAATATCCAAATTTCTGAATTTTCGAAAATCTGGGAGTGTAGTGGGGGCTTTATAATGAATGGGCTTCTGTATCCTGGACAAGGCGTCTGTGCCCCCTTGCAGGGAGTCTGAGTAATGTGCAGGGGCCAGGGGGTCCGTGAAATGTGCAGTGGGTCCGTGTAATGTGCAGGGGGTCCGGGCAATGTGCAGGGGGTCCGGTCAATGTGCAGGGGGTCCGGGCAATGTGCAGGGGGTCCGTGCAATGTGCAGGGGGCTGTGGAATGTTTTTTTCCTGAAACTTCCCTCTTAAAGTTATGGTGCGTGTTATACGCCAATAAATACAGTATATAACTATCAGAGGCGGTGTGTTCATAGTGGGCGCAGGAACGCTGCCCCCTCTCTCCTGCGCCCGTCACTCAAGTCACCCGGCGCCGCCCACTATTCAGATGGCCGGCCCCCTGGTGAGTGGCGGCCATCTGAATAACTGCTGATTGGTTTTTGGAGGTATCTATCAGAGCCAGCGGCTCTGATAGGTTTCCCAATTACAGCCTGTGGGCTGTAATCGGCTTCCAAATAGTTAACGAGGGGACGCACAGGCAGTGCGTTCTCTGGTTAACACTGACACGCGTCACAGCCAATCAGGTTCACCGGTAACCTGATTGCCTGAAGCGACATCGAGGACGGAAGAAGACATGAGGGAACGTGGAGGAGAGCGGCGCTGACCCGAGGAAGGTAAGTGTCAGGCTGGGGAGAAACTGGCTGCATTTGGGGGCAAACTGGCTGCATTTGGGGGCAAACTGGCTGCATTTGAGGGGGCAAACTGGCTGCATTCGAGGGGGCAAACTGGCTGCATTCGAGGGGGCAAACTGGCTGCATTCGAGGGGGCAAACTGGCTGCATTCGAGGGGGCAAACTGGTGGCGTTTGATGGGCACAGTGGCGGCAATTGATGTTTTTTTTTTTAGTTTTCCGTTTGTTTGCGCCCCCCCAAAAAATGTAAGCACCAGCCAGAGACGTTGCTAAGGGGGTGCGGTCCGCACCCGGGTTACACCCTTAGAGGGGTGACACCATCTCGATTTTTTTTTGCTGACATTATATTATGGTCAGTTGGTCATTATGGTGATTATGGTGATTATGGTGTCCCCTTAGAGGGGTGACACCATCCCGATTTAAATTTTTTATTTTTTTTTGCTGACATTATATAATGGGCAGTGCCGGACTGGCCTATCGGGAGATCGGGAGAAATCCTGGTAGGCTGCCTGTGATGTGGCCGGTTTGAGTTGCGGGGCTGCAGTGCTCTCTGTCCTCTCTCTCCTGTGTATCATCATCACGGAGCTTGCTGGGCTCGGCTGGCTGGGTCTGTGTTCGGCTTAGGCGCTGTAACACAGTCCCGCCCCCCTAGACCGCCTCATGTAATAGTAGATAGAATCAGTGTTCAGTCTATCACACGAGCCGGTCTAGGGGGGGCGGGACCGTGTTACTGCGTTATCGCCGAACACAGACCCAGGCAGACCAGCTAAGTGAGGATACACAGGAGATGTCATGGCGGCCGCACAGCCAGCCAGAGGTGCTTAATAGGATATAGGCTGCATATAGAGGAATTGAGCTGTCTATATTCCTCCATACAGCCGCTGAATGCTTGCAGGAGGGAGAGGAGGAGAATCAAGCATTCTGCGGCTGTATAGAGGAATATAGACATCTCAGTGCTCTATGTGCAGCCCCCCTGCTTCTCCTATCAGGTTCTCTTTGAAGCTTCCCCCAGTGTTCTCCCCCACCACACTCTCCAGCCCCCCCCCCCACAGTTCTCTCTACCCCTGTTCTTTCTGCCCCCTCTGATCCCCCCATACTTCTCCAGCCATCATCCCAGTGCCCCCCCCCCACAGTGCTCCCCACCCCCGTGCTCTCTACCCCTGTTCTCCCCCCAGCGCTCTCCACCCCTGTTCTCTCCACCCCCCCCCCCCCCCCCCAGTGCTCTCTCCCCCTGTTCTCCACACCCCCCAGGGCTCTCCACCCCTGTTCTCCACACCCTCCAGTGCTCTCCACCCTTGTTCTCTCCATCCCCCCCCCAGTGTTCTCTACCCCTGTACTCCCCCAGTGCTCTCCACCCCTGTTCTCCCCACCCCCCCAGTGCTCTCCACCCCTGTTCTCCACACCCCCCAGTGCTCTCCACCCTTGTTCTCTCCATCCCCCCCCAGTGCTCTCTACCCCTGTTCTCCCCCAGTGCTCTCCACCCCTGTTCTCCCAACCCCCCCTAGTGCTCTCCACCCCTGTTCTCCACACCCCCCAGTTCTCTCCACTCCTGTTCTGCTCTCCACCCCTGTTTTTTCTGGCCCCCACTGGTGATCACAAGCTTCCCCCATTGCTCTCCACTCCCCCCTGCTCTTTGTACCCCCAGTTCTCTCCAGCCCCCGTACTCTCCAGCCCTGTTCCTTTTTGGCCCTCCTAGTGCGCTCAAGATCCCCCTTAGTGGTCTCCAGTCACCCCCTTAGCCTCCCGTGCTCTCCACCCCTGTTCTTTTTGCCCCCCGCCAGTGCCCTCAAGCCCCCATTGCTCTCCGCTCCCCACCCCTGTGATCTCCACTCCCCTCTGCTCTTTGCCCCCACCCATGTGCTCAGAGGACAGGCTGACTGGGGGCAGAAAATGAGGACGGCTGAAGGTGCAGGTGGCCAGGGACCATTCCATCTCACAACAAACAGATCCTCTGGAAGGAGCACTGTTTCCATCCAAAACGAGATAAGACCCTGCCTGCTGATGGCGATCATGGATATCCTGCTGGCATGGAAGGTACTGTACCAAGCATCAACAACACACCTTCCCACAGACAGGGACTTTAGACTGGGACATGGGGCACAGGAGGGGCTGCAATGATGGGCACAGTGGCGGCAATTGCTGGGCACAGTGGCAACAATTGCTGGGCACAGTGGTGACAATTGATGGCATGGAATAGTGGTGACAATTGCTGGGCACAGTGGTGACAATTGATGGCACATTGGTAACAATTGATGGCACAGTGGCTGCGTTTGGCATAGCACAGTGGCTGCGTTTGATGGCATGGCATAGTGGTGACAATTGCTGGGCACAGTGGTAACAATTGATGGCACAGTGGCTGCGTTAGATGGCACAGTGGCTGCGTTTGGCATGGCACAGTTAAAATAAATACAGTTCTTTAACAGCTTAAGCTTTGAATTCTATTATTTTCATATGATTTTGTTATTCAAATTTGCTTGTTGAAAGTTATTAACGGCACTACTGTTACCAATATATGCAGTGTTATTAGGGGGGGAAAAAATGATTAGGGGGGGGTGACACCATGTTATACCGCACCAGGTGACACCAACCCTAGTGACGCCACTGGCACCAGCCGCCACTGCTATCAAATGACATTCACGCATTGAGCTGAAGCTACAGAGAATAAAAGTGGCAACAGAACAAATTTATTAATGACACAGGCCAGAAAACACAATCCTTTTATGGCTGTATTTGAGGACAAATTTGCTGCATTTGGGGCGGGAAACTGGCTGCATTTGGGGCGGGAAACTGGCTGCATTTGGGGCAGGAAACTGGCTGCATTTGAGGGGGCAAACTGGTGGCGTTTGATGGGCACAGTAGCTGCGTTTGATGGGCACAGTGGCGGCAATTGAGGGTTTTTTTCAGTTTGTTTGCACCCCCCCAAATATTTTGAGCACCAGCCGCCACTGCTATCAAATGACATTCATGCATTGAGCTGAAGTTATAGAGAATAAAAGTGGCACCAGAGCAAATTTATTTATGACACACACAGGCCAGAAAACACAATCCATTTATGGCTGTATTTGGGGACAAATTGGCTGCATTTGGGGGGGGGACTGGCTGCAATCGGGGGGGGAAAACTGGCTGCATTCGGGGGGGAAAACTGGCTGCATTCGGGGGGGGAAAACTGGCTGCATTCGGGGGGGGGAAACTGGCTGCATTCGGGGGGGGGGGGGGGGGGGGGGGAAACTGGCTGCATTCGGGGGGGGGGGGGGGGGGGAACTGGCTGCATTCGGGGGGGGAAAACTGGCTGCATTCGGGGGGGGGGGGGAATAACTGGCTGCATTCGGGGGGGGGGGGAATAACTGGCTGCATTCGGGGGGGATAACTGGCTGCATTCGGGGGGGGATAACTGGCTGCATTCGGGGGGGGGGATAACTGGCTGCATTCGGGGGGGATAACTGGCTGCATTCGAGGGGGGGATAACTGGCTGCATTCGGGGGGGGGATAACTGGCTGCATTCGGGAGGGGATAACTGGCTGCATTCATTCGGGGGGGGGTTAACTGGCTGCATTCGGGGGGGGGGGGGGGGGATAACTGGCTGCATTCGGGGGGGGGGGAAACGGTCTGTATTTGATGGGGCAAACTGGTGGCGTTGAATTTGGGCACAGTGGCTGCGTTTAATGGGCACAGTGGCGGTAATTGATGTTTTTTTTTTTTTTGGAGCACTCATGCATTGAGCTGAGACTACAGAGAATAAAAGTAGCAACAGAGGGAATTTATTTATGACACACACAGGCCAGAAAACACAATTCTTTTATTATCCCTCCACGTCAGAGCTCTGTGCATCTGTGTACATCTCAAAGACCTCCAAACCGGACAGATTTGGAAACTCACTTGCATCTGTCTGTCTGCTCTTCCTCTACCCACCCATTGAGACCACAAGAAAACCTCCACCATGTCAGATTACAAAGCTGAAAAAATGAAAGGCCTGTTGACTTTCTGAGGTCGCTGCTTGAAAAGTACCCTAGAATTAGCGCCAGCCGGGTCAAATGAAGGGCTTAAGATTTCTTCCACATATAGGAACTGAAACCAAACACTATATTCTTATCCAATCCAAGAAAAAGGAAGTGTAAGTTAAGATGTTTAAATAAAAATAAAAAAACACACAAGAAAAAACAGGTAATTTTCATTACTTTAAACACAAATTTGAGTATATTCCAGATTATGGTGAACAAGAGACCTTCTATGGCGAAATGAACGCTCGCTTTGAGGACGACAGACTGAAACTGGAAAACACAAGAGATTAAATGTCATAAAAATAATTCTTAGACATCAGGGCCCCCAAGTGGTGACCGTCTGCCACTACAGTCGGTTCAGACGAGCAGAGGACATTACCGTATTTAGAACTGGAATGTGTAGAACCAATTCTGACCTTTAAATTTCGGTTGGCTGCATTTGACCCTCAACATACCGGGTGTCAAATTTTGTGGGGTTAAAATGCAGTTTACAGCGGCTGCGATTTATCTGTCTCTTTTATATCGATTTTATCATGTGAAATTCAATAAAGAAGATGGCTAAATCCTAAATTTTAAAATAAAAAAAAAATAAAGCCCTAATCTAGTGTTAAGCTATACAGGCTCAATCAAGCCATTAAAATGAAGGGGGCAATTCAAGAAAACTTTTGAGACACTTTTCTGGGGGTATGGTCCCTTTAAAAAGTCCTACATCAAGTTAATGAAAACCTTGCGAAAGAGGCAACACTTGCAACAGTTTCAGGAAATTCCTATTTGTGTCACTTTTACAGTGCGTTGCTATTGCTATGACAAATCCAAACAGATTTATCTCCAGTTTGTAAATAAGACTCAATGTTGAAGTATAGAGACAGGCCAAAGTGCTTAGAGTGGGGTTGCAGTGTGAATAAATCTTTGCGTGCACCACCCCCAACCCCCCACCTGTCACTGGTTGCTAAGATGTTGTCAGCTACACAGCATCACTGGTTACTAGGACGCTGACGGCTGTGTAGCTGACAGCATCGTAGCAACTAGTGACCCTGTGTAACCAACGGCATCCTGGAAACTGGAATGCTGTAATCACTGGCTACTAGGATGCCGACGGCTGCGTAGCTGACAGCATCCTAGCAACCAGTGACCCTGTGTAACCAACAGCATCCTGGAAACTGGCTGTAATCACTGGTTGCTAGAACACTGTTAGCTACACAGCATCATCTGAGACTACCATAATTTCACACAATAGGGCACACAGGACCGTCTAGGGATGTAGTCAGTGCCAGGTTTATGAAGACATGACAAACAGAATGCAGGGGACAGAAGTGTGTAACTCACAGTGTAGAAGTAAGGCGATTGCAAAATCCCCCGTCCCTAACAGTACCCCTCCAGAATAAAAGAAATCCAGCACTAATGTGTACGCTCCTTCCCTCCCAGTATAAATTCTCTCTCTCCCTCCCAGAACAAATTTCCCCTCCCTCAGCCAATATCCTCCTTCACCCTCCCCAAATCCCCAGTACCAGCACGATCTGCCCTTCTTACCGGTCCCAGCACATATCCCTGCACCCCCAGTCCCCCTGCCCCCCCCCCCCCCCCCCAACACAAATAATTTTCCCCTCCCAGCACACCCCCCACCCAATGCCATTCTCAAAATAAATGCTCTTCTGCCACCCAAATCCCTCCCAGCACACCCCCACCCAATACCATTCTCAGAATAATCCTCTTCTGCCACCCAAATCCCTCCCAGCACACCCCCACCCAATGCCATTCTCAGAATAATCCTCTTCTGCCACCCAAATACCTCCCACCCCCCCCACACCCCCATCCAATACCATTTTTTTAAATCTCTGAATAATCCTCTTCTAATAAATGCCACCCCAAATCCCTCCTAGCACACCCCCACCCAATACCATTCTCAGAATAATCCTCTTCTGCCACCCAAATACCTCCCAGCACACCCCCATCCAATACCATTCTCTGAATAATCCTCGTCTGACACCCAAATCCCTCCTAGCACACCCCCACCCAATACCATTCTCAGAATAATCCTCTTCTGACACCCAAATCCCTCCCAGCACACCCCACCCAATACCATTCTCAGAATAATCCTCTTCTGCCACCCAAATCCCTCCCAGCACACCCCCACCCAATACCATTCTCAGAATAATCCTCTTCTGCCACCCAAATACCTCCCAGCACACCCCCATCCAATACCATTCTCTGAATAATCCTCTTCTGCCACCCAAATCCCTCCTAGCACACCCCCACCCAATACCATTCTCAGAATAATCGTCTTTTGCCACCCAAATCCCTCCCAGCACAACCCCCAATTCCCATCAAACCCCCCTTCTAGAATAATAACCCCCCCCCCCCCCCCCCCCCCATTCCTCTTCTCGCCCAGATCTTCCTCCCACTGTATATTTTTTCCCCATTTCTAGTACAAATACTCTCCCTGAAATCACCCTTCTCAGCACCTTCTTCCACCCACTAAACCCCCCCCCCCCCAAAACAAAAATCCCCATCCTAGCACAAATATGTCACCCAAAATCCCCCTCCCAACACAAATCTTCTCCCCACTTCTAGCACAAAACTATACCCCCCATCCCAGCACAAACCTTTCCTCCCCTCTTATTCCCCCAAACCCACCTCCCAGCAAAAATACTCTCTCCATTTCAAGCACAGATCCTCTCCCCTACGTCCTCCATTCCAGCACCATAACCCCCACCTCCCCAATCCTGGGTCAAATTCCTAGCCTCATTCTTCCCAGCACAAATCCTCTTTTCCCCAAATCCCCCATGCCAGCACAAGTCCACTGCCCAGTTCTGTCTTAAATCCTCCCACCCAAATCTCCATTCCCAGTACACAACCTCCCCCCAAAACACAAATCCTCCTTCCTTCTTATACAAACCAATTAACTTCCCAACTGTGAGACCTCCCAGAGAGAAGAACAAAATCCTGCTAGTCTGATCTAAGGGCCAGTTCACATCTTCAACAGTGCGGAAAACCCACGTTCTGTGTGCGTTTCTCACACAGCATTGAAAATGCGCTGCAGTTGCGATCTGCAGTGGATGTCAATGTTAACTTACTACAAAAAGATACTTGGGGGGCACACCCTAAAAATGCTATACATTTAAGATGGTGCTGCTATAAGACCAAATACAGTACAAAACAGATTATAGCGCACACATGCAAAAATGACATTTATCCTGCAAGGCTAGTTAAAAACACCTGAACATATTCAAAAATACGGGGTCATATAGTGCTAAGCCCACTTACTGCGACAAAGTACCCCGAATTAGTGGGTCCTACCCTAGTAATAGAATGAAAGAACCTGGGTCTCAACCATGGGAAATAAACTCCTCTATGTGGGAGAACTGAAGGGTTTCTTCCTATACACTGGTGTATAGTGTGACCAAACCCCCGTATCTTTGAATATGTTTGAATATGTTCAGGTGTTTTTAACTAGCCTTGCAGGATAAATGTCATTTTTGCATGTGTGCGCTATAATCTGTTTTGTACTGTATTTGGTCTTATAGCAGCACCATCTTAAATGTATAGCATTTTAAGGGTGTGCCCCCCAAGTATCTTTTTGTATTTTGTATATACTCTGACCAGGTCTCTTGGGCTGGAGCACCCCGCCCCCTCTTCATTACCTCACATTAGTGGCCACCAGTGTATAGGAAGAAACCCTTCAGTTCTCCCACATAGAGGAGTTTATCTCCCATGGTTGAGACCCAGGTTCTTTCATTCTATTACTAGGGTAGGACCCACTAATTCGGGGTACTTTGTCGCAGTAAGTGGGCTTAGCACTATATGACCCCATATAGTGTGACCAAACCCCCGTATTTTTGAATATGTTCAGGTGTTTTTAACTAGCCTTGCAGGATAAATGTCATTTTTGCATGTGTGCGCTATAATCTGTTTTGTAATGTTAACTTACTGACACACGAACCCGGTCGCAAATGAAATGCGTTTGACTGCATTGGAACATATGGTACAGTAGTACGATGTGATCCGAATCCTGTGTGTCTTATAACTCTTGGATCGGTCTGACACAATTTCAGCCTATTCAGATAGATGGGCTGAAATTGCACTACACCTGGAATGCATGTGAATCGCACAGGAGCACATGGTGTGTTCCTGTGTAATTCATGGTATGAATGGGCAGTGAGTCCTGATGGTGTGAAATGGGCAGTGAGTCCGAGGGCTCAGTGCTGCAAAAAGTTCCACCACCCGTCTCCTGTAACTTGCCTGGCAGGAGGGTACTAGTGAGAGCACCTGAAGCTATTGCCCCACATCTCTAGCGGGTGCCTAGATGCCACGACTGTGTAGCAGCCAGCATCTCTTTGATTTGGGGGTGGGGGAGGAAGGGTAATAGGAAACTAGAGGACTTGTGCTGAGATGATCAGTAGGGTTTAGGTCTGGACACATACTTGGTCAGTCCATCACCTTTACCCTCAGCTTCTTTAGCAAGGCAGTGGTCGTCTTGGAGGTGTGTTTGGGGTCGTTTTGTTGGATACTGCCCTGCGGCCCAGTCTCTGAGGGGGGGGGGGGTCATGCTCTGCTTCAGTATGTCACAGTACATGTTGGCATTCATGGTTCCCTCATGCTGTATCCTGGCGTAGGCCAACAAGGCCCAGGCCTAGGGCAGCACTTTGCAGGGGGGCAGCACAGAAAGAGTCTCCGCCGGCTTGCACTACACTGTTAGTGTAGCACCAGTCTTATGGGGCAGACTGGGCCTAGAGGCGAATTAGTCTAGCGCCCCCATAAAGCAGCTGCACTGCTTCCGGTATGCAGGCGGATGGCATTCCGCAACTTTGGGGGGCGTCTCTTCTCATTTTGACTATCCTATCATCCTGGACCACAAACCTTCCTCACTGTGCTATATGTTTTCTGCTAAACCATTGACATGGTCATATCTAAATTTGTGCTTAAAGTAAAACTATAGGCACTGCTTTTTTCCCCCTTGATTCTTTGGATAAAATAAGGGAGGGTTATAGCCCCTGTCTGTTTATTTTTGCTGCGATTTCCCCTCATTTCCTGTCCCATAGCCAAACAGGAAGTGAGAGGAAATCTTTGCAAATTAATGGCATTCATTGCCCCCCCCACCACTGGTCCCCAGAACTAGTGTCCCCACTCAAAAATTTTAGGGCAGGTCCTAAACAGCAAGGGGTGTGGCTGTGACAGGAAGGGGTGGGTCATATTTAAATTAGAGTGTGCACAAGTTTAGTCAGGCCTAGGGCAGCACAAAACCTAAATACACTACTGGGTGACCGTACACAATACAATCTCATACCTCCCAACTTTTTGAGATGGGAATGAGGGACACCTATCAGCAAAGGTATGCAGGCATAGGTCACGCCCCCTTAAAGGAGAACTGTACAAAAAAACAAATTGGTTAAACCAACAAGTGCTTTTTTTACCACTTTTATTCCTTTGGAATTTGCAAATGCAAATCAGTTTAGCACTGGGAAACACTTTTTGATAGATAAAAAGTGCATCTTATATACATCTATATTGATCAGACCAAAATGAGGGACAAATGAGGAGGAATGAGGGACAGAGGGACATTGCTCCAAATCAGGGACAGTCCCTCAAAATCAGGGACAGTTTGGAGCTCTGCAATCTGATTGTATAAACGCATTTACCAAAACGATGTAATATGATGACAAAACCTATACAATCCAATCATCTTCTATACAATAATACCTAGACATGTGCACTGACAAAAAATTTGTTCGTTTTCACTTAATGTTTATTTATTTTTTATTTTATTTTTCAATTCGTAAATTTTCAAAGTCCAAAAATTAGAAAGAACAAAAATCCAAAATTCCAAAAATTCTAAATATTAACTAACTAATAAATTATAGGTATTGGAATTTCCTTTCATATTTGGCTGTTAGTGAATGTAACAAATGCAAATTTGTTTGAAGTTACGAATTATACAAAATAAAGAATGCCGCATCTAAACAAATGGAACGAACCTAAATAATAATACGTTTTTATTATTATTATTGTTGTTATTTATTGTTATTAATTTGTTACGTTCCATTCGTTTGGATACGGCATTCGTTTTTACGGATAATTTGTAACGTCAAATAAATTTGTATTCACCAACAGCCAAATTTGAAAGAAAATTCCAATACCTATAATTTAATAGTTAAGTTATTATTAGTTATTATTTCTGAGTTTCGATTTTTCAGGGGTTTTGAGGTTCCAGATTTTTGTTCTTATTTTCCGATATTCGTTCTTTTGAATTTTATTATATTTTTGGATTTCCAAAATGTTCAGATTTTCAGTGGAACTCCCGCTCATCGGAACCCTCTCCCCCAACGGTGTCACATTTGACACATCTAAAGACAGGTATTTGCACCCATTTCCGGCCATACAGTCTGTTGGTAGACTGCAGGCAGGACTTCAGATGCCGTACCCCAACCATTGTGTTCTGGGAAACACTCGGCTCCCAGAACACAGCGGGAGCCAGTCAGCACCTCTGCTGCGGACGGTGCTGGACTCCAGGACAGGAAAGTGTGCCGATATTAAAAGTCAGCAACTGCAGTATTTGTAGCTGCTGGCTTTTAATATATATTTTTAGCGGACATTCGTTTTAAACGAATTTGTCTAAATTCATTAAAAAACTAATTTTGAACTAAGCAAATTGCACATGTCTAATAATATCTTTATATTCTATAGTTGTTAGTAGATCTAATGGAGATTGTACAATCAGATTGTACAATCAGATTGTATAGTGTATGGTCAGGTACAATACTAAAAAATATATTCCATCAGAACTGCATTGGAACTTGATTACATCATTTTGCACGCTATAAAGCATGCGTGCTGGTGTGCGTTTTGTTAAGGTGGTGCGATGCGTTTTACTTTAAAAATGTAACTTTGGGGGGGGGAGGCGTGTCCAAGATGGCGCTGGGAGCGGACGTGTAGCTGAAGAGCTCCCGCTCTGAGAATCTCTCCTGCCTTGATCCTGTGTGGAAATTGGACTGCATCCTTACCTATTCTCGCCCTTTCTACCGGGGAATGCGCCGGAACAACAAGGGGGGTCAGTCTCGCCGTAAAACCGCTCCCGCGGGCACCCCGCCGAAACCTGGGCCTAAGCCGCCCGCGCCAGCCATCCGCATGGCGGCTTGCATGGACTCTCCGCGAGATGGTGCGATCCAAGCTGGGTCGGAGGCGTTCGAGGCCCTCATGGCGGCGATCTCCACCTGCCAGTCCACCCTAACGGTGAAGATCGACCATGTCCAGGCAGAAACGGCACTGATATGCCGCGACTTAGACGCGTTCCGAGACCGCGTGTCGGAGGCGGAGAGGGAGAGGCGGGTGTCAGACTTGGAAGATATCCAACGCGACCACCATTCTGACATCCAGGCCCTGAAAGCCAGAGTGAAGACCCTGGAACATAGAGCGGAGGATGCCGAAAATAGAAATCGCCCCAACAACCTGCGCGTTCTCGGGCTCCCCGAGGGAGCAGAAGGCACAGACCCGGTGGCCTTTATGGAGCGGATCCTCCCTATCCTCCTCCCCGCTGCCCGATTCTCCCATTATTTCTCCATCGAGAGGGCCCATCGCATCCTGGCGACCAGGGGCCCAGTGGGAAAGCCGCCGCGCACTTTCATTTTCAAGCTCCTTCACTACCGGGATCGTGACACCGTCCTCCGAGCTGCACGCCTTCAGGGAGAACTCAAATTTCAAAATGCCCGGCTCCTGATCTTTCCCGACTACTCCGTGGAGACACAGCACCAACGCAAATCCTTTGATCACGTCCGCGTCATGCTGAGAGACCGGGGGGGTTAAGTATAGCATGCTCTTCCCTGCCAGACCCCGAGTTCAAGACGGCGAGAGGGTGCAGTTTTTCACCTCCCTGAGGGATGCTGCGGCCTGGGCTGACTCCCTCCCTAGATGAGAGGCCTGGACTCTTCTACTTCAACCTATCTGCCGCCTGACTGTGAGTAAGCTTCTGGGGGGACTTCCTTGTGGGAGTTGAGGGCCTTGTTTGTTTGGAGACTCTAGAGGTCTTCAGGGGTAACCGTCCCTCCTATTGTGCCTCCGGGACAAACTGACTCCCCCATCCTGGACAGAGGCCGTGGACCTCCTCTCCCCCCCCCCCCCTGCAGCCTTGCGGAGGCTTCCTCTCCTTGTTTGATGTTCAGGAGGCTGGAGGGGCTGCGTCCCGTCCTCATCGGCCCCCCCTCCCCCCGTCTTCCTGTCCCCCCTGTCTTTGTTCTGCAGGGGGTACCCTCACATCATGTCCCCCCTCCATCTACCCCTCTCCTGACTCCGATGATGGTTGCACCCCCCCCTCATCCTTCTGGGAGCTGATTCACTGCAGCGATGCCTTAAGAACTCTGATGGAACTTTCGGTGACTTTTTTTTTTCTCTCCCTTTTTATCTTTTGGTCCCTAATTTCTTTTTGTTCTTCCCTAAGTATTGCGCCCCCGGGGCTCCGGGTGATCCACACACCCTTCTCCTACTATGGATCCTCGTGTTCACTGACTGTTGTTAGCAACAAAGGCGGGCAGCCGCTTGTTCAATGCCCTCATGTCCGGCCTGAGAGCTGGGTTTGGTTTTGGGAAACAAGCCCTCTTCCATGTTAGGGGGGGTGGCGGGGGGGTTGGGGGGCCCTGTTGGTGCCCGGTTAAGTTTTTATGTAATGTGGTTTATGACAGTACTCATTGCTTTCGTTCAATTGCATGCTCTGGTGGTGGGTGGGGGCCCTTCCCCCGACCGAGTTCCGGTCTGGGGGAATGGCCCGTGGCACCTACGCTGGCCTCATCCTCCTGTGAACTCCCAGCAGGATCGTCATGGCAACCCTTGATGTCCTCTCCTGGAACACACGGGGCTTAAACTCGCCAATTAAGAGATCCCTTGTATTTCAATTTATTAAGAAACATAATCCTCGTGTCTGTGTGTTGCGTAGTTGCAGGAGACGCACCTGGTGGGCAGTAAGACTCTTAGTCTTAAAAAACCATGGGTGGGCCACCACTACCATTCCACGTACTCCAACTACGCCAGGGGGGTCAGTGTCTTGGTGCTCAAATCACTCCCTTTTAAACTCCTTGACCTAGTCCTAGACCCGGATGGTAGGTTTGTGCTGGTTCATGCTCCGATTTATAATCTCCCGTGGGTTCTGGTGGGGTTGTATCTCCCCCTCCTGCCTCCTTGGGGGTCCTGGGTGTACTTGCGGCCAAATTGGCGCAATTCCCCTGTGACAATGTGGTCCTGATTGGTGACTTCAACCTAGTCCCAGACACTGGTATGGACAGGTTCACCCCATCGGGTACTACTCGCCGCCAGGGACTGGCAGAATGGGCGGACACATATGGCCTCACAGACGTCTGGCGTTGGAGTCATCCGACTTCTCGGGCCTTCACATGTCACTCGGCCACCCACAGATCCTTTTCACGGATAGACCTGGCGTACGTGGGGAAGTCGGTCCTGCCCAGGGTACGGGACATCACTATTCATTCCCCGCCGGGGATCTCCGACCATGCTCCCCTCCCTCCTCTCCTCTCGTTGACCTTGATGACTGAACCCAACAGCTCTGTATGTGAGGCTCTCCAGGTTCTGGGTCTCGGACCCGGAGGTGGAACCCAAGTTCCATGACACCTTGCGGACCTACTGGGCGAACAATCCGGGCTCGGCTGCGGAGGCCACAGTGTGGGACGCCTTTAAGGCGTCCTCCCGTGGTCACTACCAGTCGATTATTTCGGGGGTGAGGAGGGAGCGTAGGGCGGAGCTCACCAAGGTGGAGGGGGAGGCAGTTAGACAGGAGGCTCTCTATGTTCGCACTCGAGACCCTCACCACTATTCACATCTCCAGTCTTTGACACAACAGGCTGTCCTTTTGCGGACGGCCTTGACGCAAAAGAAGCTTCTTCACCAATCCCAGCGCATTTTTGAGCAAGGGGAACGGACGGGAAAGCTCCTGGCCTGGCTGTCCAAGGAACAGTCGGGCGCGTCCGCCATAGCCCAGATTAGGGACGGGGATGGGGTTCTCCACTCGACTCCACAGAAGATCAACCAATGCTTTACTGACTACTACCAGCACTTGTATAGCTCCAGAGTGACATATGACCTAGCCGACCTACTGTGCTACCTGGAGGAGGTGGCCGCACCTTTTTAACTAGAGGAGGTGCAGGCTGCTTTTAAAATGATGCAGGGGGGCAAGACCCAGGGGCCGGATGGCTTTCCGGTGGAGTTTTATAAACTCTATGGGGAAGATCTGGCCCCTAGGTTACAGTCGCTTTTTGCAGGGGTATTGACTTCGGGAGCTCTCAATAATAATAATTGTGGTCCTTCCTAAGCCTGGTAAGGACCCTACCCTATGCTCTTCTTACCGCCCCATATCTCTCCTGAACGTCGATGCAAAACTTTTTGCAAAGATCCTGGCCAATAGACTCAACACTGTAATCACGGCTCTGGTTCACCCGGATCAGACAGGCTTTATGCCAGGCCGTGCTACTGACATAAATCTCCGTCGCCTGCATACTCACCTGGAGGTGGCCTGTCCTGGAGAACCCGGGGTGGGGGTGGCCTCACTCGATGCCGAGAAGGCTTTCGACTCGGTGGAGTGGGGCTACCTCTGGGCGGTTTTGACCCGTTTCGGTTTTGGTCCCCGTTTTATGTCCTGGGTACAAATGTTGTATGCCCACCCCAGGGCGCGTATCCGGACCAACGGGACTCTGTCTGCCTCCTTCCCTTTGGAACGGGGGACCAGGCAGGGCTGTCCGTTGTCCCCAGCATTGTTTGCCCTGGCCCTGGAGCCTCTGGCCGCACATATCCGGCGTGACCCGGGGGTCCGGGGGGTTAAGGTGGGTCCCTTGGAGGAAAATTTGTCCCTATATGCCGACGACGCTCTGCTGTACCTGGCAGACGCCTCTGCCTCCTTGCGGAACGCGTTGTCACATTTTGAGACGTTCGGACGTTTTTCGGGGGTACGAATTAATTGGGACAAGTGGGTCCTGCTCCCGCTCCATTCGTCGCTGCCTCGGGTGGACACTCACACTCCTCTCCGGTGGGTGGAGGAATTCACCTATCTGGGGGTGAGGGTGGGACTCGAACCCGGATCCTACTTGAATAAAAATGTCCTTTCAATGCTGGACCACCTGACCAGGCGGTGTTCGGCGTGGCGTAACCTCCCTCTTTGTTCACCGGTGGGCCGGGGGAACCTCATTAAAATGGTAATACTCCCCAAATTGCTTTATTTTTTCCGCCAGACCCCAGTCATTGTCCCACGGTCCTTTTTTCGACGGCTTGACGCCATCGTGATGTCGTAAGTTTGGGCGGGTGGTCCTCCCCGGGTTGCTAAACGTGTCCTCTATCTCCCCCTGTCCGGGGGTGGGTTGGCCCTTCCAAACTTCCTGGCCTATTACTGGGAGGCAGTCCTAGTAACGGTCCGGTGGTGGTTCTCCCAGCCACGACAAAACCCGGCGGTCACTCTGGAGGCGGCGGTTTTGGGCTCCTATGCAGCCCTGTCCAACCTAGTGTTTCGGGGGCCAGGGCCCATCCCTCTGTCACGGAGCCCATGGCGACTGTGGTTCGGGTATGAGCATCGTCCAGAACTCGAATGCTGAAACCAAATACGGTCTCCCCACACACCCCGCTCTGGGGTAATCCACTTCTTCCTCACCTGAACTCAGTCCCGGACCGGTGGTCTGGGCTCGGCGGGGCGTCCTCACCCTCCGGCACGTCATGCCGGGGTGGTGTGGTGATGCCCTTTCAGGAGCTATGCCGGACCTACAAAATCCCAGCTTCTCTTAATTTTAGATATGTCCAGCTGCGGTATGCATTGGCGGCCCAGTTTCCGGAACCGGTGGTGCTTGAATCGGATTCGATCGAGCGCCTCCTGGTCTCGGGCGTAACGGGGAAGCCCCTCTCATCCCTCTACTTAAGATTCACAGTGGCGTACGACGTGGACACGGCGCGGACTCTGGCCAAGTGGAGTGCAGATATTCCGGATCTGGATGAGGAGATCTGGGAGGTCTGTGTCTCTTCCTTTCTCCCATCCATGATCGCCTCTAGAGATCGATTTATACAATTAAAATTTTTGCACAGGGCCTACTTTACCCCACAGAGACTGGCTAAAATCTACCCCTCCAGGAGCCCGGCCTGTACCAGGTGTTCAGGGGACACGGGTTCTTTCATTCATATGGTCTGGTCCTGCCCCAAACTAGATAGGTACTGGAGAGAGGTGGCGGAGGTCCTTTAGGATCGCTGCGGGGTCGAGCTTGTAAGGGATCCGAAATTCTTTCTCCTGAGTTATTTGGGTAGGATCGAGGGAGATAGATATACCAAATTATGTCTCACTTTTGTATTATTTTATGCCAGAAGGGAGATCCTACTCCGGTGGCGGGGCTCTGATCTCCCCACCGTGTCCTCCTGGTTGGCCACGATCAACAAAGTGCTCCCTCTTTATAAGTTGACATACGAGAGCAGAAATTGTCCAGCAAAATTTGAAAACATCTGGTCAAATTGGATTGACTCGACTGGGGATTTCTGATCATTCCCTTTACTATGCATCTGTCCGCCGGGGCGGGATGGCGGCCGGGTTTTCCCCTCCCCCCCTCCCACCTTTCGGCGTGCGGTGTCCTCTCCTCCCTTGCCCCCCTGGCTCCCCCCATCGGGGGGGGCGCGGGGGGGTGACGGGGCTGGAGTGACGGCGGACTGACGCCTTGCAGCGCCCCCCTTGTCTGGTGATTATCCTTTCCATATGGTACATCCTGTTTTTGGTGTTGCTGGTCCATTGTACCACCAGCATTGTGCTATGCTTATGCTGTCCATGTATGATTGTTCATATTTGCCCTGGATTTTTTTTCCTTTTTTTTTCTTTTCTTTGCAATTTTGTACTGTCGTGTTTATGTGTATGTTGTTGTCTGTCTTCAAAAATAAAAAACTTTATACTGTAAAAAAATGTAACTTTATTAACCACTTAACCTCCGGACCAAAATGCAGCTAAAGGACCAGGCCCCTTTTTGCAAATTGGCACTGTGTCGCGTTAACTGACAATTGCGCGGTCGTGTGCAACGTGGCTCCCAAACAAAATTGGCGTCCCTATTTCCCCACAAATAGAGCTTTCTTTTGGTGGTATTTGATCATCTCTGCGGTTTTTATTTTTTGCGCTATAAACAAAAATAGAGCGTCAATTTTGAAAAAAATGCAATATTCTTTACTTTTTGCTATAATAAATATCCTCCAAAAAATATATAAAAACATTTTTTTTTCCCTCAGTTTAGGCCGATACGTATTCTTTTACTAAGGCGCCGCCGACGTTATACATGCCCCCTCGGCTCCCGGCCCCGATGATGTTGTCGGTTGGCTCTATGGTCTGTGGCCTCATATGCTCCAATGCACACATATCTGTAAGTCACTTTATATGGTGTTGCGGGGGGTTTATATCCTTCTCCCCATGCCCGACATAGTCACTTACCTAGTCCCTACTCTATTACAGATGCTCCTTATGTCTGCTTCTGATGAGCGGTTTCAGGCTGCATTCACACCTGAGCGACAAAACGCCTGAAGCGCAACGCTCAGATATGCTGGAAGGGAGAAATAACACTAATCTCTATGGAGATGGTTCACATCTCCACGCCGTATTCAGGCGGCTTCGGCGTTCGGCATAGCAGACAATGACCTGTAAAAAAGATTGTGTTTAAAACGCCGCGTATTGTCGTGGCAAATCGCGGTACAAAATGCTGCAATTTGTCGCAGCAAATCGCGGTACAAAACGCCGCGCTGGGTGTCGCTTAGGTGTGAATGCAGCCTTAAGCCGCGAGCTACTAGCTATATTGTGTATCCTAGTACATGTCCATTGAGATATGCCTTTCACTATTTTTACAATTATAGGGAATACAAAGACCATAGACTGTACAGATGATATATTTTGTATTGTTTTAACCCAAACTATTAACTGCATATTGCTAAAATCGCATCGCATTCAAAGTCCCACTTTTACCATTTTTAACTATGAATATGGTGGACCCCCTAACTGTACCATGTGATTAATGTTCAAAATCATGTTATTACTGGATATTATTGTGTTATGGAATTGACACCACGTGGCTGGTGCACTCCTTTGTATATATACAACTAATGTGTGTAAACATGTTTTTATGTATCAATAAATTGTTAATTTTTCCACCATTGTATCCAATGTGTCACCATGAGCTTCATATAAAGTCCCACCTCTTTCTTGTTTTTGCAACTTTTCTGTCTTGCAACCTTGCTCCCATTTTGTCAATATGACAGGGATGGAGGCGCATGACTCTACCCAGTCATGGCTTCATTTAAAGTCCCAATCTCCCATTCCCCCTTTTAATAATCACGTATTCTTTTACCTATTTTTAGTGAAAAAAAATCGCAATAAGCGTTTATCGTTGGTTTGCGCAAAATTTATAGTGTTTACAAAATAGGAGATAGTTTATTGCATTTTTATTTTATTAATTTTTTAATACTAATGGCGGCAATCAGCGATTTTTTTCGTGACTGCGACATTATAGTGGACACTTCGGACAATTTTGACACATTTTTGGGACAATTGTCATTTTCACAGCAAAAAAATGCATTTAAATTGGAAATGACAGTTGCAGTTTGGGAGTTAACCACAGGGGGAGCTGATGGTGTTATGTGTTCCCTAAAGTGTGTTTACAACTGTAGGGGGTGTGGCTGTAGGTGTGACGTCATCGATCGTGTCCCCCCTATAAAAAGGGGATGACGCGATCGATGCAGCCGCCACAGTGAAGCACGGGGGAAGCCGTGTTTACACACGGCTTTCCCCGTTCTTCAGCTCCGGGAAACCGATCGCCGCACTCTAGCAGCGATCGGGTCCGCAAGTCCCAGTCCTTCGGACCGGGTCATGGGGAGCGCGCCCGTGACCCACGGCTGTGTAGTAGTATAGGACGTACCTGTACAGTGATCGGCCCAGCCGTGCCATTCTGCCGACGTGTATGTGCAGGAGGCGGTCCTTAAGTGGTTAACCACTTAAGACCCGGACCTATAGGCAGCTAAAGGACCCGGCCAGGTTTTGCGATTCGGCACTGCGTCGCTATAACAGACAATTGCGCGGCGGTGCGACGTGGCTCCCAAACAAAATTGGCGTCATTTTTTTCCCACAAATAGAGCTTTCTTTTGGTGGTATTTGATCACCTCTGCGGTTTTTATTTTTTGCGCTATATAAACAAAAATAGAGCAACAATTCTAAAAGAAATGCAATATTTTTAACTTTTTGCTATAATAAATATCCCCCAAAAATATATATAAAAAAAAATTTTTCCTCAGTTTAGGCCGATACGTATTCTTCTACCTATTTTTGGTAAAAAATAAAAAATAAATTGCAATAAGCATTTATCGGTTTGTGCAAAATTGATAGCGTTTACAAAATATTGCAAATATACACAATGCTGGCGCAAACAAGAACCTACTGTCATGTAGACTGTCCTCAGTATAAAGTCCTATAAGCTGTAACAAGCTTGATGGTGAGTCCCAGTTTTTGGATGAGAGGCAGCCTTGTGTGGGGAGCCGAAGCAATGCTCCAATAAACATGTAAAAAGCAAACACAAGGACAGGCGCCAATAAATAAAACTGCTGAACTTTTAATGATAAATAACACAAAAGCACTCACATGGTAAATGAAGTTCACAGGCATAGAGTGAAATGAGGGTCTGCATGGATCGTCACACCAGCCGAAGATGAGAAGTGTCCCAGAGAAAAAACATCCAGCTGGCATCCGCTGTGCGGGGGAAAACTAATACCAGCAGCGCAAGTATACCAGCAAAGGAGCTGGAACGCACTCTGGAGCACAAGCTAAGAAGCTATAGTTGCGGCTTGGCGAGGGGGAGATGATCATTCACATACAGTTACCTCATAGATGCAGCTACGCTTTTGTGTGGCTGCCGTGTTAAATGTCATCACACGGCGCGCACCTTTTTCAAGCAATTAATTGCTGGCCAGCATCGAAGTCTGCCTGTGACTCGCCATCTTGTGGCAAAATAGTAAAAATTCACCCAATATGAAAAATCATTACTATTAAAACACTTGCTATAACTGGCCATATATAGTGACAAATTAATAAGATTATTAGTACTTACTACTACAAGGACTTATATTCTGACTTCAATATATGTATATATTTAAAACATCTAATGAGAATATTATAATTAATTCATTTAAAAATCATAATCTGGTGTTCACTTCTACCTAAAAAAACTATTGGTAATAAACCTCTCACATTAAAAGTTGCATAAGTTGATGTGAACTGACACCCCCTAGTGAACGATAATGAGACTGATTAAGTTAATAGATAAAAAAAAATATAATAAATATAATAAAAAATTAATTAACACTATGTTTAAGTGGAACGAATTTTGGAATTGAGGAATATTACCACAAAAATAGAGGAAAAAATAAAAATAAAATTATTATATTATTTTATGGAACAATCTACATACTGTTTATAATGTCCAAAAATATACATGTATAAATACACACATATATACACATGCACATCCAAACATTCTCAACTAAATATACATAGGGTAATATTATTAAAAAACCTGATGAAAAATTGATTAGTTCTAACTCTTTAAATAATGCACTTATAAAATAGTAGCAATTTCTAGTTCTTCATTCATACCTCCTGGTTTTAAAGTATCAAGGGAATAAATCCAGTAGGTTTCCCTCTCACATAGGCGATGGAAACTTTCAGCCTCCGTAAGGTTACTGGGGATCTGTTCAATGACCCATACTTTCAAACCCTTGGTAGATTTGCCATGTTGTTCCACGAAATGACGTGGGAAACTATGCTTATCTTTACCAGCCTCAATTTTTCTTCTGTGTTCGCCAAAGCGTTGGCGAAGTGGGCGTATGGTGCGGCCTATGTATAACAGTTTACAAGGGCAGGTCAAGGCATACACTACAAAGTCTGACCCACAATTATAGAAATCTTTGCTCAAATATGTATTTCCTTTGTGAATGAACTGCTTTTGTCCATGATTGACAAAGCTACATGTTTTGCATGATTTTTTCTTGCATTGAAACATTCCTTGTAATGAAATCATAGGAATAAATTGTTGGGACGGTGGCACTTTCAATTTGCTTGGGGCTATTTTGTTCTTTAAATTAGTGGCCCGGCGATAAGTGATCACAGGTTTTTTTTGGTAGAAGTGTTTTTAAATGTTGATCTTCTAAAAGGAGGGGCCAATATTTTTTGAAAATTGACTCCGTTGTTTTAAAACCTGTATGAAATTTTGTGATAAAACGAGTTGATGAATTTGATACCTGTTTTTGTGTGGTTGTTGGTAATTCTGAATTTAAATAATAATCACATGCTTGGTTTACTAGGGAGGTCGGATATTCTTTGTCATATAATTTTTTCTTTAAAATTGTGCTTTGTTCGACATAATGACTTTTCTGGGTACAGTTGCGATTGAGACGGCAGAATTGGCCCTTGGGGATGTTATCAATCCATTTTTTGTAATGGCAACTGTTGTAATGCAAGAGGGAATTACCCGCAGTGGGTTTAAAATGTGTCTTAGCCTCTATATTGCCGTCGCGATGGAACAGCTCGAGATCCAGAAATACAAGTTTGTCGTAATCACAAACATAGGTGAACGACAAGCCATAGGGATTGTTATTGCAATGCTCAACGAAAGTATTAATCTCATCGGCATTGCCGTCCCAAATTATCACCACGTCATCAATATATCTCCCATAATATATTAATTTACCGAGGTAGGGATTGTTGGACCAAATGTGTCTGTGTTCCCATAGGCCCATTGCCAAATTGGCATATGAGGGAGCAAAATTTGCTCCCATGGCTGTTCCCACTCTCTGAAGGAAAAACTCACCATTAAAAGAGAAATAATTGTGAGTCAAACAGAAATGGGTGCAATCCAAAATAAATGCTGCCTGGGCATTGCTCATATAAGGGTTTTCAGTTAAAAAATTATGGGTTGCTTTCGGTATAGCTGCAACCCATCATTTTTTAACAAATTTTGCTCCCTCATATGCCAATTTGGCAATGGGCCTATGGGAACACAGACACATTTGGTCCAACAATCCCTACATCAGTAAATTAATATTACGGCCGCAGGGTGGCTCTAATTCTTTGGGAGGCTGTGTTTTTACAGCCTCCGCTCCTCCAGGCCACTAGAGGGTGCGCTAGCGCCGGTGCGGGTGTGCCCGCCGCATCCCTGAGATGCCGATGCGCGTGCCTAGCGGCCGCGATGTCCACCACGCACTCGCGATCGGTGGTTACAGGGACAAGGACATGGATCTCTGTGTGTAAACACAGAGATCCATGTCCTGTCAGGGGAGAGAGGAGACCGATCTGTGTCCCTTGTACATAGGGAAATAGATCGGTCACCTCCCCCCAGTCACCCCCCTCCCCCCACAGTTAGAACACAATTCAGGGTACACATTTAACCCCTTCCTCACCCCATAGTGTTAACCCCTTCAATTCCAGTCACATTTATACAGTAATTAGTGCATATTTATAGCAATGATCGCAGTATAAATTTGAATGGCGCCAAAAATGTGTCAAAAGTGTCCGAAGTGTCCGCCATAACGTCACAGTCCCAATAAAAATCTCAGATCGCCGCCATTACTAGTAAAAAAACATTAAAAATAAAAATAATAATAGGGCTAGAATTATTGCTCTCACTCTACCGATCACAGCGATACCTCACATGTGTGGTTTGAAAACCAGTTTCATATGCGGGCGCTGCTCACGTATGCATTCACTTTCTTATTTATTTTACTTGATTTTATTGGATTTTTACACTGGTTTAAAAAAATTCAATAAACTGGGTCACTTTTATTCCTATTAGGCCGCGTACACACGAGGGGATATGTCCGCTGAAAACGGTCAGCAGACATCTCCGCTCGTGTGTATGGGCTAGCGGACAGATTTCTCCACCCGACAGATTTCAAAGCATGCTTTGAAATCCATCCGGTGGGAATCTGTCCGCCCGACATGTCTGCTGGTTAGTACACTTACCAGCAGACATGTCGTCCCCCACCGCCGCCGCGCCGCCGCCGAATGGATTCGGCGCATGCGCGGAAGTGTTTTACTTCCTGGTGCGGTGACGTGGCGGTGACGTGGCGGTGACGCGGCGGCGTCAACGTCACCGCCGCGTCACCGCCACGTCACCGCGCCCGCTGGCGGCGGGGAATTTGATCCGATGGTGTGTACACGCCATCGGATCAAACTCCCGATCGGACATATCTGATGGAAATGGTCCGCGGACCGTTTTCATCGGATATGTCCGATGGTGTGTACGCGGCCTGACAAGGAATGTAAACATCCCTTGTAATAGAAAAAAAGCATGACAGGTCCTCTTAAATATGAGATCTGGGATCCAAATTACCTCAGATCTCATATTAAAGTGGTTGTAAATGCTTTTTTTTATTTGTACCTACAGGTAAGCCTATAATAAGGCTTACCTGTAGGTAAGGAGAATATCTCCTAAACCTGTACGGTTTAGGAGATAATACCCTCGCTATGCGCCGCTGATTGCAGCGGCGCATGCGCAGGGGGGATTCTCGGCTAAAGGACCGGCTGCACCTTGCCAAATTAAAAAATTCCCGCACACATGCGCGGGAGTGACGACATCGCCGCTCCAGCCAATCACAGCCC
>JAJQKJ010001447.1:0-89042 GCA_029574335.1 Rana kukunoris
AGGGGGGAGAGAGAGGGTGAGAGAGAGAGGGGTATAAGGGAGAGAGGAGAGAGAGGGGAGAGAGAGGGGAGAGAGAGAGAGAGAGACGAGAGGGAAGAAGGGGAGAGAGAGAGAGAGGGAGAGGAGAGAGAGAGAGAGAGGGGAGATAGAGAGGGGAGAGAGAGAAGAGAGGGTATAGAGGGGGAGAGAGGAGAGAGGGGTATAGAGGGAGAGAGAGAGAGAGAGGGTATACAGGGGAGAGAGAGAGAGGGAGAGAGAGAGAGGGGGGTATACAGGGAGAGAGGGAGAGAGAGAGAGGTATACAGGGAGAGAGAGAGAGAGAGAGGAGAGGTATACAGGGGAGAGAGAGAGAGGTATAGAGGGAGAGAGGAGAGAGAGGGGATACAGGAGAGGAGAGAGAGAGAGAGGTTATACAGGGAGAGGATGAGAGAGGTATACAGGGAGAGAGAGAGAGAGGTATACAGGTGAAGAGAGAGAGAGAGGTATACAGGGAGAGAGAGAGAGAGGTATACAGGGATGAGAGAGAGAGAGAGGTTATACAGGGAGAGAGAGAGAGGTATACAGGGGAGAGAGAGAGGGAGGTATACAGGGGGAAGAGAGAGAGAGAGGTTTATACAGGGAGAGAGAGAGAGGGTCCATAAGGGAGAGAGAGAGAGAGGTATACAGGGAGAGAGAGAGGAGGTATACAGGGGAGAGAGACGAGTAGTTAGAGAGAGGAGAGAGGTATACAGGGAGAGAGAGAAGAGAGAGAGGTATACAGGGAGAGAGAGAGAGAAGAGAGAGAGGTATACAGGGAGAGGGAGAGAGAGAGAGAGAGAGAGAGAGAGAGGAGAGGAGAGAGGAGAGAGAGAAGGTATACAGGGAGAGAGAGAGAGAGAGAGAGAGAGAGAGAGAGAGAGAGGTATACAGGGAGAGAGAGAGAGAGAGAGAGAGGAGAGAGAGAGAGAGAGGTATACAGGGAGAGAGAGAGAGAGAGAGAGAGAGAGGGGTATACAGGGAGAGGGAGAGAGAGAGGGGTATACAGGGAGAAAGAGAGGTATACAGGGGGGTATACAGGGGGAGAGAGAGGATATACAGGGGGGGGAGAGAGAGGTATACAGAGAGAGAGGGGAGAGAGAGAGAGGGGTATACAGGGAGAGAGAGAGAGAGGTATACAGAGAGAGAGAGGGGTATACAGGGAGAGAGAAAGAGAGGGGGGTATACAGGGAGAGAGAGAGGGGGGTATACAGGGAGAGAGAGAGAGAGGGAGGTATACAGGGAGAAAGAGAGGTATACAGGGAGAAAGAGAGGTATACAGGGAGAAAGAGAGGTATACAGGGAGAAAGAGAGGTATACAGGGAGAAAGAGAGGTATACAGGGAGAAAGAGAGGTATACAGGGAGAAAGAGAGGTATACACAGGGGGAGGGAGAGAGAGGGCTATACAGGGGGAGAGAGAGAGAGGGCTATACAGGGGGAGGGAGAGAGGGGCTATACAGGGGGAGAGAGAGAGAGGGGCTATACAGGGGGGGAGAGAGAGAGGGGTATGCAGGGGGGACGAGAGGAGAGAGGGCTATACAGGGGAGAGAGAGGGGTTATACAGGGAGGAGAGAGAGAGAGGAGAGGGGTATACAGGAGAGAGAGAGAGGAGGGGGGTATCAGGGAGAGAGAGAGGGGGGGTATACAGGGAGAGAGAGGGGGGGGGTATACAGGGGAGAGAGAGAGGGGGGGGTATACAGGGAGAGAGAGGGGGTATACGGGAGAGAGAAGAGAGAGAGAGAGGAGAGAGAGAGAGAGGGGGTATACAGGGAGAGAGAGGGGGTATACAGGGGAGAGAGAGGGAGAGAGAGAGAGAGAGAGGGGGTATACAGGGAGAGAGAGAGAGAGAAGGTATACAGGGAGAGAGAGAGAGAGAAGGTATACAGGGAGAGAGAGAGAGAGAGAGAGAGGGGGTATACAGAGAGAGAGGGGGTATACAGAGAGAGAGAGGGGGGTATACAGGAGAGAGAGGGGGTATACAGAGGAGAGAGAGGGGGTATACAGAGAGAGAGAGGGGGTATACAGAGAGAGAGAGGGGGTATACAGAGAGAGAGAGGGGTATACAGAGAGAGAGAGAGGGGTATACAGAGAGAGAGAGGGGTATACAGAGAGAGAGAGAGGGGGTATACAGAGAGAGAGAGGTATACAGAGAGAGAGAGGGGTATACAGAGAGAGAGGGGTATACAGAGAGAGAGAGAGAGGGGGTATACAGAGAGAGAGAGAGGGGTATACAGAGAGAGAGAGAGAGGAGGGGTATACAGAGAGAGAGAGAGAGAGGGGTATACAGAGAGAGAGAGAGAGGGGGTATACAGAGAGAGAGAGAGAGAGGGGTATACAGAGAGAGAGAGAGAGAGGGGTATTACAGAGAGAGAGAGAGAGAGGGGTATACAGAGAGAGAGAGAGGGGTATACAGAGAGAGAGAGAGGGGTATACAGAGAGAGAGAGAGAGGGTATACAGAGAGAGAGAGAGGGGTATACAGAGAGAGAGAGAGGGGTATACAGAGAGAGAGAGAGGGGGTATACAGAGAGAGAGAGAGGGTATACAGAGAGAGAGAGAGGGTATACAGAGAGAGAGAGAGGGTATACAGAGAGAGAGAGAGGGTATACAGAGGAGAGAGAGAGAGAGAGGGGGTATACAGAGAGAGAGAGAGAGAGGGGGTATACAGAGAGAGAGAGAGAGAGGGTATACAGAGAGAGAGAGAGAGGGTATACAGAGAGAGAGAGAGAGGGTATACAGAGAGAGAGAGAGGGGGTATACAGAGAGAGAGAGAGGGGGTATACAGAGAGAGAGAGAGGGGGTATACAGAGAGAGAGAGAGAGGGGGTATACAGAGAGAGAGAGAGGGTATACAGAGAGAGAAGAGAGAGGGGGTATACAGAGAGAGAGAGGGGGTATACAGAGAGAGAGGGGGGTATACAGAGAGAGAGAGGGTATACAGAGAGAGAGAGGGGTATACAGAGAGAGAGAGGGGTATACAGAGAGAGAGAGGGTATACAGAGAGAGAGAGGTATACAGAGAGAGGAGAGGGTATACAGAGAGAGAGAGAGGGGTATACAGAGAGAGAGAGAGGGGTATACAGAGAGAGAGAGAGGGGTATACAGAGAGAGAGAGAGGGGTATACAGAGAGAGAGAGAGGGGTATACAGAGAGAGAGAGAGGGGTATACAGAGAGAGAGAGAGGGTATACAGAGAGAGAGAGAGAGGGTATACAGAGAGAGAGAGAGGGTATACAGAGAGAGAGAGAGGGTATACAGAGAGAGAGAGGGGTATACAGAGAGAGAGAGGGGTATACAGAGAGAGTGAGAGAGGGTATACAGAGAGAGAGAGAGAGAGGGGTTATACAGAGAGAGAGAGAGGGGTTATACAGAGAGAGAGAGGGGTATACAGAGAGAGAGAAGGGGTATACAGAGAGAGAGGGGGGGGGGTATACAGAGAGAGAGGGGGGGTATACAGAGAGAGAGGGGGTATACAGAGAGAGAGAGGGGGGGTATACAGAGAGAGAGAGGGGGGGGTATACAGAGAGAGAGGGGGGTATACAGAGAGAGAGAGAGAGAGAGGGTATACAGAGAGAGCAGGGTATACAGAGAGAGAGAGGGGTATACAGAGAGAGGTATACAGAGAGAGGTATACAGAGAGAGAGATGGGTATACAGAGAGAGAGAGGGGTATACAGAGAGAGAGAGGGGTATACAGAGAGAGAGAGGTATACAGAGAGAGAGAGGTATAGAGAGAGAGAGGGGTATACAGAGAGAGAGAGGGGTATACAGAGAGAGGGGTATACAGAGAGAGAGAGGGGTATACAGAGAGAGAGAGAGGGGTATACAGAGAGAGAGAGGTATACAGAGAGAGAGAGGTATACAGAGAGAGAGAGGTATACAGAGAGAGAGAGGTATACAGAGAGAGAGAGAGAGAGAGAGAGGTATACAGGGAGAGAGAGAGGTATACAGGGAGAGAGAGCGAGAGAGAGAGAGGTATACAGGGAGAGAGAGCGAGAGCGAGAGCGAGGTATACAGGGAGAGAGAGAGGGAGAGAGAGGGGTATACAGGGAGAGAGAGAGGGGGGTATACAGAGAGAGAGAGAGAGAGAGAGAGAGAGAGAGAGGGGGTATACAGGGAGAGAGAGAGGGGGGTATACAGAAGAGAGAGAGAGAGAGAGAGAGAGAGGGGTATACAGGGAGAGAGAGAGAGGGGTATACAGGGAGAGAGAGAGAGGGGTATACAGGGAGAGAGAGAGAGGGGTATACAGGGAGAGAGAGAGGGGTATACAGGGGGAGAGAGAGGTAGAGAGAGAGAGAGAGGGGTATACAGGGAGAGAGAGGGGTATACAGGGAGAGAGAGGGAGAGAGAGGGGTATACAGGGAGAGAGAGAGAGGGGTATACAGGGAGGAGAGAGAGAGGGGTATACAGGGGGATAGAGAGAGGGGTATACAGGGAGAAAGAGAGGTATACAGGGGGGTATACAGGGGGAGAGAGAGAGAGGTATACAGGGGGGGAGAGAGAGGTATACAGGGGGGGAGAGAGAGAGAGAGGTATACAGGGGGGGAGAGAGAGAGAGGTATACAGGGAGAGAGAGAGAGGGTATACAGGGAGAGAGAGAGAGAGAGGGTATACAGGGAGAGAGAGAGAGAGAGGGTATACAGGGAGAGAGAGAGGGTATACAGAGAGAGAGAGAGGGTATACAGAGAGAGAGAGAGAGAGGGTATACAGAGAGAGAGAGAGAGAGAGAGAGAGAGAGGGGTATACAGGGAGAGAGAGGAGAGAGAGAGAGAGGTATACAGGGAGAGAGAGAGAGAGAGAGAGGTATACAGGGAGAGAGAGAGAGAGAGAGAGGGAGAGAGAGGGGTATACAGGGAGAGAGAGGGAGAGAGAGGGGGGGTATACAGAGAGAGAGAGAGAGAGAGAGAGAGAGAGAGAGGTATACAGGGAGAGAGAGAGAGAGAGAGAGGTATACAGGGAGAGAGAGAGGTAGAGAGAGAGAGAGGGGTATACAGGGAGAGAGAGGGGGGGAGAGAGAGGGGGTATACAGGGAGGAGAGAGGGAGAGAGAGGGGTATACAGGGGGAGAGAGAGGTAGAGAGAGAGAGAGGGGTATACAGGGAGAGAGAGGGGGGGAGAGAGAGGGGTATACAGGGAGAGAGAGAGAGGGGTATACAGGGAGAGAGAGAGAGGGGTATACAGGGAGAGAGAGAGGGGTATACAGGGAGAGAGAGAGAGGGGTGTATACAGGGGGATAGAGAGAGGGGTATACAGGGAGAAAGAGTGGTATACAGGGGGGTATACAGGGGGAGAGAGGTATACAGGGGGAGAGAGAGAGAGAGAGGTATACAGGGAGAGAGAGAGGTATACAGGGAGAGAGAGAGAGAGAGAGGTATACAGGAGAGAGAGAGAGAGAGAGAGGTATACAGGGAGAGAGAGAGAGAGGGGGGTATACAGGGAGAGAGAGAGAGAGAGAGGGGGGTATACAGGGAGAGAGAGAGAGAGAGAGGGGTATACAGGGAGAGAGAGAGAGAGAGAGGGGTATACAGGGAGAGAGAGAGAGAGAGAGAGAGGGGTATACAGAGAGAGAGAGGGGTATACAGAGAGAGAGAGGGGGTATACAGAGAGAGCAGGGTATACAGAGAGAGAGAGGGGTATACAGAGAGAAAGAGGGGTATACAGAGAGAGAGAGAGGTATACAGAGAGAGGTATACAGAGAGAGAGAGGTATACAGAGAGAGAGAGGGGTATACAGAGAGAGAGAGGGGTATACAGAGAGAGAGAGGTATACAGAGAGAGAGAGAGGTATACAGAGAGAGGTATACAGAGAGAGAGAGGTATACAGAGAGAGAGAGGGGTATACAGAGAGAGAGAGAGAGGTATACAGAGAGAGAGAGGGGTATACAGAGAGAGAGAGGGGTATACAGAGAGAGAGAGGGGTATACAGAGAGAGAGAGGGGTATACAGAGAGAGGTATACAGAGAGAGAGAGGGGTATACAGAGAGAGAGGTGTATACAGAGAGAGAGGGGTATACAGAGAGAGAGAGGGGGGTATACAGAGAGAGAGAGGGGTATACAGAGAGAGAGAGGGGTATACAGAGAGAGAGGGGTATACAGAGAGAGAGGGGTATACAGAGAGAGAGAGGGTATACAGAGAGAGAGGGTATACAGAGAGAGCAGGGTATACAGAGAGAGAGGGTATACAGAGAGAGCAGGGTATACAGAGAGAGAGAGGGGTATACAGAGAGAGAGAGGGGTATACAGAGAGAGAGGGGGGTATACAGAGAGAGAGGGGGGTATACAGAGAGAGAGAGGTATACAGAGAGAGAGAGGTATACAGAGAGAGAGAGGTATACAGAGAGAGAGGGGGTATACAGAGAGAGAGGGGGGGTATACAGAGAGAGCAGGGTATACAGAGAGAGAGAGGGGTATACAGAGAGAGAGAGGGGTATACAGAGAGAGAGAGGTATACAGAGAGAGAGAGGGGTATACAGAGAGAGAGAGGGGTATACAGAGAGAGAGAGGTATACAGAGAGAGAGAGGGGTATACAGAGAGAGAGAGGGGTATACAGAGAGAGAGAGGGGTATACAGAGAGAGAGAGGGGTATACAGAGAGAGAGGGGGTATACAGAGAGAGAGAGGGGGTATACAGAGAGAGAGAGGGGGTATACAGAGAGAGAGGGGGGTATACAGGGAGAGAGGTATACAGAGAGAGAGGGGTATACAGAGAGAGAGAGGGGTATACAGAGAGAGAGAGGGGTATACAGAGAGAGAGAGAGGGGTATACAGAGAGAGAGAGAGAGAGGGGTATACAGAGAGAGAGAGAGGGGTATACAGAGAGAGAGAGGTATACAGAGAGAGAGAGGGGTATACAGAGAGAGAGAGGTATACAGAGAGAGAGAGGGGGGTATACAGGGAGAGAGGTATACAGAGAGAGAGGGGTATACAGAGAGAGAGAGGGGGGTATACAGGGAGAGAGGTATACAGAGAGAGAGGGGTATACAGAGAGAGAGAGGGGGGTATACAGGGAGAGAGGTATACAGAGAGAGAGGGGTATACAGAGAGAGAGAGGGGGGTATACAGGGAGAGAGGTATACAGAGAGAGAGAGGGGTATACAGAGAGAGAGAGAGAGAGGTATACAGAGAGAGAGAGGGGTATACAGAGAGAGAGAGAGAGGGGTATACAGAGAGAGAGAGGGGTATACAGAGAGAGAGAGGGGTATACAGAGAGAGAGAGAGGTATACAGAGAGAGAGAGAGGTATACAGAGAGAGAGGGGTATACAGAGAGAGAGAGATATAATATAAAAGATGGACAGAGGGGGAGGGAGAGACCTTCAGGATAATAACATGCGCTCCGCTCTTCTCTGCACCTCCTATTCACTTCTATTCACTTCATGTTCCCGCCCTCTATTTCCTGCTTCCTGGTCACATGTTTCCTGTGACATCACAGGGTCCTTCTACTGGGCAGGAACTAGCCGCTACCGTAAAACAAATACGGTGTCCTTCTTCTCAGAGCAAAGACCGTTCAAGGCCTGAAATCTACTCCCTCCATAATCTTCTGATTAAATCAGTGCCCCCCCCCCCTCTGCTCTCAGTGGTTCCTTCCGCTGACTGTGACCCCCGCACTATAATGTACCTCACCCACCCCAGACCCCTGTGTATATATACACAACCTGGGCCCTTTCCTTTGTGCCCCATGCACGCGAGACGCTGGTAAACGCGAGTTCAGAGGCATTTGGGCATTTTTTTCAACTGCCCCTGAACACATTAATGTTGTCCCTATGTGTCCATGCACACAATCACATTTTTTTGTGTAGTGAGTGTACAGCTTGTATAACAGAGTACATTTGCCGTCCCCTCAAAATAACTCAACACACAGCCATTAATGTCTAAACCGCTGGCAAAAAAAGTGAGTACACCCCTAAGGGAAAATGTCCAAATTGGGCCCAGTTAGTTATTTTCCCTCCCCGGTGTCACGTGACTCGTTACTGTTACAATGTCTCAAGTGTGATTGGGGAGCAGGTGTGTTAAATTTGGTGTTATCGCTCTCACTCTCTCATACGGGTCACTGGAAGTTCTTTTTTTTTTTTTTTTTTTTTTTTTTTTTTTTTTTATGGATAACATAAACTTAACAGTTGTATTTATTTTCCATTTTCTTAGGGAAGTGAAAAAAAAAAAAAAATATATATACATATACATACATATACACATATACATACACACATACACACATATACACATATATATATATATATATATACACACACATACATACACATACATACACACACACTAATAAAAATAAAAAAAAAAGAGAAAAATAAAATAAAAATAAATAAATAAAAATAAAAAAGAAAGGGAGTGAGGAATATAAAAGGGGGAAAAAGAAGGGAAGGGGTTTGCAGGCATGGAAGTTTAAGTATCAGTCCTTCAATACAATATTGTCCTGGTTCACTTCCCAGGTGTCATTTATGGAGCATGGTTCATATGATTCATATGAACCCACGAATGGTATGTATGGAACGATCAGTTTGGCGTAGCGGACTCTCTGAGGCGTTGGCCCTCTATTGAGTACCTGAATATATTCCAGGGTTGCCAGGTATCTTTGTAATTCTCTTGTCGTTTTTGTCCAGTGAGGACCAAATCCTCTAACCGACCGATTTCGTCAACCCTCCGAAGCCAAGAGGCTATAGACGGAGGATGCGGTGACTTCCAGTTGAGTGGAATACAGTGTTTGGCTGCGTCGAGAAGGTGACGGATAATTGATTTTTCATAAACTCGCATAGGGATATCAGTTACATGTAAAAGAAAAAAGGCCGGGTCTTCCGGGATCGTACAATCAGACATGGATTCACTTAATATCTTTTCTTTAAACGTTAAAGGTCTTAACTCACCTGAAAAACGACGAATGTTGCTACATGACATGCGTCGAGCCAAAGCGGACATTGTCTTAGTGCAGGAAACACATTTCAGAGGAGATAATCTTCCACTACTTAAAAACAGGCACTACCCGGAAACTTTCCACTCTAATTACACTGAAACTAAATCCCGAGGAGTGTCTATACTTATCTCTAATAGAGTGCCATGGAAGTTTATAGATTCTCAGATAGATAGTGAAGGACGATTTCTGTTCTTGAAGGGACAGATTGGAGAAGAAACCGTGACCCTCGCGAACCTATACGCACCTAATAATCATCAGGACGTATTTTTGAGGAAACAGATAGGGCGACTTTTACATTTTTATGATGGACACCTTATAGTAGGGGGTGATTTGAATATACCTTTATTGCCGATGGAAGATACCTCCTCAGGAACATCGTCGACACCGCGTGACATGCGTAGACGAATTGGATCGACGTTTCACTCCGCACAGCTGATAGACGTTTGGCGTCTTTTCCACCCGGGTGAGCGGGACTATACTTTTTTTTCAAAACCACATCAAACGTACTCACGGATTGATTATTTCTTAGTTCCGCATGGTCAGCTACATGCAGTGGAAGATACCTCGATCGGATTAATTACATGGTCTGACCATGCCCCGATCAGTATACGATATGTTTTATCACGGGCACGTACGAGACAAAAATTGCAGTGGAAACTTAATGAAAGCCTGTTACAAGATGCAGAGGTTTTAGCTGATGTGGTCAGAGAAATTGGGTATTATTTTGACACTAATGCAACACCAGATAGTGACGCAGGGTAGTGTGGGAGGCCCATAAGGCCGTTATAAGAGGAGTCCTTATTAAACACGGCGCAAGACTAAAGCATTTGCGGACAGCACAATTGGATATGTTACTTATTAAGTTACATAATTTAGAGACTTCCCATAAAGCAACCCCGACTAGACAACTCGGATCTGAATTGGACATGGTACGTTCACAGATAACCGATATCTTGCAATTTAAAGCTAAGGCAGCAATGCAGGTGTGCCGAAAGAAAGTGTATGAATCAGGTAATAAATGTGGTAGGCTCCTTGTCCAAACTTTGAGGGAAACAGCGAATTGCGTCTTACATACCACATATAGTAAACTCCATAGGTCAAAAAAAAATCATTACCTCAACAAATTGTCCAGGAATTCAGAATCTTTTATGGTTCTTTATACAACTTGAGTGTACCTACCCCCGCACATGAGGTTATGGTGTCATATTTGTCCCAATCTGCTATGCCTTTATTGCAGCCTGAAACACGTGAGCTTTTGGAAGACCCTATCACGTTGACCGAACTTCAACAAGCCTTAGATAGTACGAAACCGGGCAAAGCCCCGGGACCAGATGGTCTTTCTATTGCATATTACAAGGCCCTGTTTCCTTTTTTAGGACATCGTTTAGTAGACCTGTTTAATGGCCCGGGTAAAGTCTTCCACAAAAACTACATTACAAGCACAGATATCGGTTATTCCGAAGGAAGGCAAAGACCCAAACCAATGCGGGAGCTATCGGCCGATCTCTCTTCTTAATACTGACTTTAAGTTATTTACTAAAATCCTGGCCGTTAGACTCCAACAGCATCTAACGTTTCTCATTCATTTAGATCAGGTAGGTTTTGTCCCGACTAGGGAAGCCAGAGACAATACCACTAAAGTCTTAAACCTGTTACACATTGCAGTAGATAAAAAAACACCATGCCTTTTCCTTGGGACGGACGCCGAAAAGGCGTTCGACCGGGTCAATTGGGCGTTCATGTTTGAGACGCTGCGATATATAGGCCTGGGGAGTAAGATGCTTCGTTGGATAACTGCAGCTTACACTGAACCTACAGCCAGTGTTAGAGCTAATGGGGTTCTCTCAGAGACCTTCACAGTTACCAACGGCACTAGACAGGGCTGTCCCTTATCACCCCTCCTGTTTGCACTCTCTCTGGAACCCTTCTTGTGCCACATCCGACTGAATCCAAATATTACAGGTATAGGAGTGAACGAAAGGCAATATAAAATCTGTGCCTACGCTGATGATCTGATGTTCACCCTTACAAACCCTATGACCTCCCTGCCAAATCTGTTACACGAATTCGAATTATATGGTCAGCTTTCTAATTTTAAGATCAACTATAATAAATCAGAGGCAATGGGCATAGGGATTCCACCTACTCAACTTATTAGACTTAGAGATAGCTTTCACCTGAAATGGACAGATACGGCTTTGTTGTATCTTGGTATTCATATACCTACGTCCTTTTCCCAAGTTTTTAAGTTAAACTTCCCACCTCTTTTGAAGACAATTCAACAGTCGCTGGACCAATGGAGTAGTGGTCTTCACTCCTGGTTGGGCCGCTGTAATATTCTTAAAATGGCAGTGCTCCCTAAACTTCTTTATCATATGCAGGCCCTTCCAATTCATATTCCTAGGAATTTCTTTAAACAAATTCATTTTATTTTTACTCGTTTCCTATGGTCAGGGAAACACCCACGACTGAGTAGGGCGACACTTTCACTACCTAAATCATACGGGGGGTTGGCATTACCAGATATGCGTCTTTATTATCAAGCATGCCACCTTAGTAGACTTCTCGACTGGAATAGGCATAAGGACATCAAACTGTGGACGCAGTTGGAACAAGACCAGAGTGAAATCCCTCTTATCAGAGCTCCCTGGTGTTATACAGCCTTACCACATAAAGTTAAGCAACACCCACTAATAGGTAATACGGTTGGAGAGTGTGCGCGCCTGTTATCAGGACCCCCCTTCTCGACGCGCGCGAATCTCCAATGAGACCTGTGATAGGTCATCCCCAATTTGTACCAGGCCTACATGATAGGATTTTTCGCAAACTACGGGAAGCAGGAGTTCACCAGGCGTCTCATTTTAGTATTTTGGGTAGATGGAGGACGTATTCTGAGCTGGTGGACCCTAACGGTCAGTTTAAACTAGACTTTATGAGAGCTTTGCAGTTAAGTCATTTTCTTAAGACCATCCCACCCCCCCCTGACGTTTTGCAATACCCACTTACGACTATAGAAGAGCTTTGCTCAAAGACTGGGACGATTGCCCATACATTATCTCTGATGTATGCTGTATTGGTAACACCTCAGGGAGACCACCAACCCCCGACTCTATTGAAATGGGAGAGAGACTTAGACCGTCATTTTACCTCGAACGAGAAAGACCGGATAATTCAGTTAACTCATAAGTCTTCCAGGTGCTCTAAGTATCAGGAAACCAACTATAAACTTTTTACACGTTGGTATAGGACCCCTGCCCTTTTACATAAACTATTCCCGACGTCCTCAGATCTTTGTTGGAGGTGCCAGAATAATAGGGGTACTCTTTTACATATATTTTGGTCATGCCCCCGTATTAGGGGGTTCTGGGAGGGGGTTCGTGGAATTGTACAACAATTCACGGGTCACTGGAAGTTCAACATGGCACCTCATGGCAAAGAACTCTCTGAGGATCTGAAAAAAAAAGAATTGTGTCTCAGTCTACATAAAGATGGCCTAGGCCAGTGAAGGTGAACCTTGGCACCCCAGATGTCTTGGAACTACATTTCCCATGATGCTCCACTACACTGCAGATTGCATGAGCATCATGGGAAATGTAGTTCCAAAACAGCTGGGGTGCCAAGGTTCACCATCACTGGCCTAGGCAATAAGAAGATTGCCAAGACCCTGAAACTGAGCTGCAGCACAGTGGCCAAGACTAGGGATGAGCCGAACACCCCTGGGTTTGGTTCGCCCCAGAACCGGCCAACACACCAAAAGTTTTTGTGAACTTTAGAACCCTGTTAAAGTCTATGGGACTCGAACGTTTGAAATCTAAAGTGCTAATTTTAAAGGCTAATATGCAAGTTATTGTCCTAAAAAGTGTTTGGGGACCGGGTCCTGCCCCAGGGGAGTGTTTGGGGACCCGGGTCCTGCCCCAGGGGAGTGTTTGGGGACCTGGGTCCTGCCCCAGGGGAGTGTTTGGGGACCTGGGTCCTGCCCCAGGGGAGTGTTTGGGGACCTGGGACCTGGGTCCTGCCCCAGGGGAGTGTTTGGGGACCCGGGTCCTGCCCCAGGGGAGTGTTTGGGGACCTGGGTCCTGCCTCAGGGGAGTGTTTGGGGACCTGGGACCTGGGTCCTGCCCCAGGGGAGTGTTTGGGGACCTGGGTCCTGCCTCAGGGGAGTGTTTGGGGACCTGGGACCTGGGTCCTGCCCCAGGGGAGTGTTTGGGGACCTGGGACCTGGGTCCTGCCCCAGGGGAGTGTTTGGGGACCTGGGACCCGGGTCCTGCCCCAGGGGAGTGTTTGGGGACCCGGGTCCTGCCCCAGGGAAGTGTTTGGGGACCTGGGTCCTGCCCCAGGGAAGTGTTTGGGGACCTGGGTCCTGCCCCAGGGGAGTGTTTGGGGACCTGGGTCCTGCCCCAGGAAACATGCATCAATGCAAAAAAAGTTTTAAAAAACTGACGTTTTTTCAGGAGCAGTGATTTTAATAATGCTAAAAGTGAAACAATAAAATTGAAATATTCCTTTAAATTTCGTACCTAGGGGGGTGTATAGTATGCCTGTAAAGTAGCGCTTGTTTCCTGTGCTTAGAACTGTCCCTGCACAAAATGTAATTTCTGAAGGAAAAAAGTAATTTAAAATCACTCACCTTAGGGTCTGGTATGGATATTAGGTGGAACCCTGCATCAAATTAAAAAAATAATAATGTGAGATTCCCCCCAATATTTTTTTTTTATGAATGACTTTTCTCTGTATTGCCGGAAGCCGACAATTCATTATAGCCGCGAGTGATTTTAAATGACTTTTTTTCCTTCAGAAATGACATTTTGGGCAGGGACAGTTCTAAGCATGGGAAACAAGCGCTACTTTACAGGCATACTATACACCCCCCCCCCCCCAGAACGAAACTTTTATTGTTTCACGTAAAAGAATTATTAAAATCACTGCTGCCAAAAAAACTGACGTTTTTCAAAACTTTTTTTGCATTGATACATGTCCCGTGGGGCAGGACCCGGGTCCCCAAACACTCCCCTGGGGCAGGACCCGGGTCCCCAAACACTTTATTACAATAACTTGCATATTAGCCTTTAAAATTAGCACTTTAGATTTCAAACGTTCGAGTCCCATAGACTTTAACAGGGTTCTAAAGTTCACACAAACTTGCCGCGAACACCCCAATGTTCGAGTTGAACATGAGTTCTACTCGAATTCGAAGCTCATCCCTAGCCAAGACCATCCAGCGGTATAACAGGACGGGTTCCCCTCAGAACAGACCTCGCCATGGTCCACCAAAGGAGTTGAGGTCACGTGATCAGCGTCATATCCAGAGGTTGTCTGTTAAAATGCAGAGAATGCTACAAAAATGAGCCAACAAAAAAAAAAAGTTTTGTTTTTAGTTACATTTTAACAAGTTTTTTGCCCGTATGATCTGGCTTTAGATACTTTCAATCTTATTTATAATGTAATATGATGACTGAGCCACAAGATGGCAGCAAAGCACCATAAGAAAAACATCTGCTAAAAATATTTTATAAATGTAGGGCCAAATCCACAAAAACGTTCGTATCTTTGTGCGGGCGTAGCGTATCTTGTTTACTCTACGCCGCCGCAACTTAGTAAGGCAAGTTCCCTATCCACAAAGGACTTGCGTCCTAAGTTACGGCGGCGTAGCGTAAATGGCTCCGCGTAATTCAAATGTGGAAGATGTGGGCGTGATTTATGTCAAATCACTGTGACCCCACGTAAATGATGTTTTTTTTTTAACGGCGCATGCGCTGTCCGTGGAGGTATCTCAGTGCGCATGCGCGAAATCACATCGCAAATAGTCAATGCTTTCGACGTGAACACGTAACTCACGCAAAGCCCTATTCGCAAACGTTTTACGCAAACTACGGAAAATTTGACACTGTCCAGACGTCCATACTTAACATTGCGTACGCCTCATATAGCAGGGGTAACTTTACGCCGGAAAACGACTTGCGCAAACAACGTAAAAAAACAGCACCGGGCGCAAGTACGTTCGTGGATCGGCGTATCTAGCTCATTTGCATATTCAACGCGGAAATTCTAGCTCCTAGCGTCCGGCGTAAATATGCAACTAAGATACGGCGGCGTAATAGACTTACGTCAGTCGTATCTAAGCAAATTTCCAGCGTATCTTGCTTTGTGGATACAAAACAAAGATATGCCGGCGCAGATTTAAAAATACGGCGGCGTATACGTTTTTTTTTTCCATTACATAAGGGACAGTCCACTATGTGATGATTTTTGGGTAACAGGTTCTAAAAGCCCAGGTCCAGTACCGGGTGGGGGGGGGGAGGGGGGTGTAGTGTTTGAGATTGTCACAGTTCAGATGCTCCGGGTCAGCATGGCTCCGGGAACCAGGAACACCGCGTGGCACGCACGCCCTGGCAGGCCATAACGCCGGGGCGCTGTGATGTGGCCACCCTAAAGGTGGGTGCCACACTGAACGAAGAAGACCCAGAACCAATGGAGTCTGGCCCATAAATACCCCTCCCCAGAATGCACAGCAAGGACAAACCCTCCTGATTGGCTGCTGGGAAGAGCACCCAAACCTTGACTCCACTGCTGCCACCTGCAGCACCGGGGCTGGAAGAACACCCCAGTACAGCAGAATGGACTCACAGCACAGCCCAGCTGAGACAGAGACCGCATTTTGCTTTAACAATTAGGATCAGAGTCTAACTACACTCTGATCTACACATACATTTAGATAGCAGTACTGTATGGTACATAGGCGCTACATAAAGATATACAGCGGCGTGTCCTTCGTGGTTTGTCTGCACACAGGTTGGGTAATATACATGGTACAGGGGTCCGGGGTTGGGCAACGTACATAGTGCAGGGGTCCGGGGATGGGTGACGCACATAGTGCAGGGGTCCGGGGATGGGTAATATACATAGTGCAGGGGTCCGGGAGTGGGTAATATACATAGTGCAGGGGTCCGGGAGTGGGTGACGCACATAGTGCAGGGGTCCGGGGATGGGTAATATACATAGTGCATGGGTCCGGGAGTGGGTAATATACATAGTGCAGGGGTCCGGGAGTGGGCAACGTACATAGTGCAGGGGTCCGGGAGTGGGTGATGTACATAGTGCAGGGGTCCGGGGGTGGGTGACGCACATAGTGCAGGGGTTCGGGGGCGGGTGACGCACATAGTGCAGGGGTCCGGAGGTGGGTGACGCACATAGTGCAGGGGTCCGGAGGTGGGTGACGCACATAGTGCAGGGGTCCGGAGGTGGGTGACGCACATAGTGCAGGGGTCCGAAGGTGGGTGACGCACATAGTGCAGGGGTCCAGAGGTGGGTGACACACATAGTGCAGGGGTCCGGGGATGGGTGACGCACATAGTACAGGGATCCGGGGATGGGTGACGTACATAGTGTAGGGGTCCGGGGGTGGGTGACGTACATAGTGCAGGGGTCCGGAGGTGGGTGACGCACATAGTGCAGGGGTCCGGGGATGGGTGACGCACATAGTGCAGGGGTCCGGGGATGGGTGACGCACATAGTGCAGGGGTCTGGGGGTGGGTGACGCACATAGTGCAGGGATCCGGGGGTGGGTGACGCACATAGTGCAGGGGTCTAGGAGTGGGTGACGTACATAGTGCAGGGGTCCGGGGATGGGTGACGCACATAGTGCAGGGGTCCGGGGATGGGTGAGGTACATAGTGCAGGGGTCCAAGGGTGGGTGACGTACATAGTGCAGGGGTCCGGGGATGGGTGACGTACATAGTGCAGGGGTCCGAGGGTGGGTGACGTACATAGTGCAGGGGTCCGGAGGTGGGTGACGTACATAGTACAGGGGTCCGGAGGTGGGTGACGCACATAGTGCAGGGGTCCGGAGGTGGGTGACGCACATAGTGCAGGGGTCCGGAGGTGGGTGACGCACATAGTGCAGGGGTCCGGAGGTGGGTGACGCACATAGTGCAGGGGTCCGGAGGTGGGTGACGCACATAGTGCAGGGGTCCGGAGGTGGGTGACACACATAGTGCAGGGGTCCAGAGGTGGGTGACACACATAGTGTAGGGGTCCGGGGGTGGGTGACGCACATAGTGCAGGGGTCCGGGGGTGGGTGACGCACATAGTGCAGGAGTCCGGGGGTGGGTGACGCACATAGTGCAGGGGTCCGGGGATGGGTGACGCACATAGTACAGGGGTCCGGGGATGGGTGACGTACATAGTGCAGGGGTCTGGGGGTGGGTGGCGTACATAGTGTAGGGGTCCGGGGGTGGGTGACGTACATAGTGCAGGGGTCCAGAGGTGGGTGACACACATAGTGCAGGGGTCCGGGGGTGGGTGACGCACATAGTGCAGGGGTCCGGGGGTGGGTGACGCACATAGTGCAGGGGTCCGGGGGTGGGTGACGCACATAGTGCAGGGGTCCGGGGGTGGGTGACGCACATAGTGCAGGGGTCCAGGAGTGGGTGACGTACATAGTGCAGGGGTCCGGGGATGGGTGACGTACATAGTGCAGGGGTCCGAGGGTGGGTGACGTACATAGTGCAGGGGTCCGGAGGTGGGTGACGTACATAGTGCAGGGGTCCGGAGGTGGGTGACGTACATAGTGCAGGGGTCCGGAGGTGGGTGACGCACACAGCGCAGGGGTCCGGGGGTGGGTGACGCACATAGTGCAGGGGTCCGGGGGTGGGTGACGCACATAGTGCAGGGGTCCGGGGGTGGGTGACGTACATAGTGCAGGGGTCCGGAGGTGGGTGACGTACATAGTGCAGGGGTCCGGGGATGGGTGACACACATAGTGCAGGGGTCCGGGGATGGGTGACGTACATAGTGCAGGGGTCCGAGGGTGGGTGACGTACATAGTGCAGGGGTCCGGAGGTGGGTGACGTACATAGTGCAGGGGTCCGGAGGTGGGTGACGTACATAGTGCAGGGGTCCGGAGGTGGGTGACGTACATAGTGCAGGGGTCCGGGGGTGGGTGACGTACATAGTGCAGGGGTCCGGAGGTGGGTGACGTACATAGTGCAGGGGTCCGGAGGTGGGTGACGCACATAGTGCAGGGGTCCGGAGGTGGGTGACGTACATAGTGCAGGGGTCCGGAGGTGGGTGACACACATAGTGCAGGGGTCCGGAGGTGGGTGACGTACATAGTGCAGGGGTCCGGAGGTGGGTGACGCACATAGTGCAGGGGTCCGGGGATGGGTGACGCACATAGTGCAGGGGTCCGGGGATGGGTGACGTACATAGTGCAGGGGTCCGAGGGTGGGTGACGTACATAGTGCAGGGGTCCGGAGGTGGGTGACGTACATAGTGCAGGGGTCCGGAGGTGGGTGACACACATAGTGCAGGGGTCCGGAGGTGGGTGACGTACATAGTGCAGGGGTCCGGAGGTGGGTGACACACATAGTGCAGGGGTCCGGAGGTGGGTGACACACATAGTGCAGGGGTCCGGGGGTGGGTGACGCACATAGTGCAGGGGTCCGGGGGTGGGTGACGTACATAGTGCAGGGGTCCGGGGGTGGGTGACGCACATAGTGCAGGGTTTCGGGGGTGGGTGAAGTACATTGCTGATCACTGGATGTGTGCCCTTCAGGCCCGTGTGACCCTTCCCTCCATGCTTTCTCAGCATACTATAAACCACCTCTGGGCCTGCTCTTAGACCCACATGGCAGCTGTCACCAGGTGGAGGAGAGGGAGATCAGCAAACGCCCATTCAATGATCTCCTCTAGCTGCAGAGAATCCAACAAGAATGAGCCAATAAAATAAAAAGTTTTGTTTTTAGTTACATTTTAACAAGTTTTTTGACCGTAAGATTTGGCTTTTGATATACTTTCAATCTATTTATAATGTAATATGATGACTGAGCCACAAGATGGCAGCAGAGCACCATAAGAAAAACATTTGCTAAAAATATTTTATAAATATTATTATATATATATTATATTATTATTATATAAAATAAGAAATCTTTGCCTTTAGTTCTATTTTAACAAGTTTTTTTTTTTTTTGCCTGTAAGTAAAAGCCCTTTAAATAAAAAAAAGTTTTGGCGTTAGATACGCTTGTGGATTTATTTATAAAGTTATATGATGACTTAGACTTGGTTTAACTTTTATTTTTTTTGAAGCAAACAATATAATTTTTTCATTTTTTTTTTCATTACATACTATGTGATGATTTTTTGGTAACAGGTACTTTTTATTGAGAAATGCAGGGTCTAAAACACCTGGGGGGGGGGTGTTTGGGAGCTGCCGCTCGAATGCTCTCACCTGACAGCCATTGGATTGTGTGCAATACCATGCACGCGGGAGACTTCTTTCCGGGCGGGCCTTAAGCCTAAAATCCACTGTGCGCATGCGCAGCTGCATTCAGCGGCTCCTTGTGAAGGGAATATCTCCTAAACCGTAAAGGTTTAGGAGATAATTTTTTTACTTACAGGTAAGTCTTAGTATAGGCTTACCTGTAGGTAAAAGTGAAAAAAGAAAGTATACAACCGCTTTAACCACTTGCTTACTGGGCACATATACCCCCCCTTCCTGCACAGGTGAAATTTCAGCTTCCGGCACTGCGTCACTTTAACTGACAATTGCGCGGTCGTGCGACGTGGCTCCCAAACAAAATTGGCGTTCTTTTGTTCCCCACACATAGAGCTTTCTTTTGGTGGTATTTGATCACCTCTGCGGTTTTTATTTTTTGCGCTATAAGCAAATAAAGAGCCACAATTTTGAAAAAAAAAACAATATTTTTTACTTTTCGCTATAATAAATATCCCCATTTTTTATTTCAAAAAAGTTTTTTTCTCAGTTTAGGCCGATACGTGTTGTTCTACATATTTTCGGTAAAAAAAATCGAAAAAAAAACCCGCAATAAGCGTATAGTGATGGTTTGCGCAAAACAAAATATGGGACATAATTATGATTTGAATTTTTTTTTTTACTAGTAATGGCGGCGATCTGCGATTTTTATTGGGATTGCAACATTATGGCGGACACATCAGACACTTGACACATTTTTGGGACCATTCACATTTATACAGCGATTGGTGCTATAAATATGCACTGATTTCTGTATAAATGTGACTGGCAGGGAAGAGGTTAACACTAGGGGGCGAGGAAGGGGTTAAATGTGTGCCCTGCATCGTGTTTCTAACTGTGGGGGGAGGGGACTGACACAGCATCGGTCTCCTCTCCCTGTCAGGACGTGGACCGGGTTCCCAGTAATGCGGCGCGTGCGCCCCCTAGTGGCTTTGAAAGACGAGGACGTCATATGACGTCCTCTCAGAACAAGCAAGCTATCGTTCGGTGCGGTAGTGAGGAGGTTAAAGGCGAAGTATAGTCAAAGCTAAAGTCCACTCTCTGCTGACGTCACCAATGTCAGTCCAGGCAGCCCGTTATCCTGACAATAAAGTCGGGATCCTCCAGGTGCCTGGGGTTAACACTAGGGGGCGAGGAAGTGGTTAATTATGTTCCCTGGGTGTGTTCTAACTGAAGGGGGGTGGGACTGACTTGGGGAAATGACAGATCGCACGTTCATACATTGTATGAACGTGCGATCAGGCATTTCTCCCCCTGACAGGACCGATAGCTGTGTGTTTACACACAGCTCCCAGTTCTCGCTCTGTAACAGTGATCGCGCCGGCCGGGCACTCGCGTCGGCACCAGTGGCACTAGTGGCTGAAATACAAAATCACGTAATAATACGTGATTTTGAGCAGCCGAGCCGACCTGCCGCGGTAAAACTGCGGGGGTTGGTCGTCAAGAGGTTAAGACGTATGGGCGAAAGTGACGTTTTGATGTGGCTTCCGCCCTGCTATGGTATGGAGACGGGTGGGGGCCATCTTCTCCTCACTCGTCTCCATACCACGGAGGGAGAAGGATCCGATCGCCTCCACCGCTACCGATGGCTCCGGTAAGCGGCGGGAGGGGAAGCCCTCTCCCGCCGCTGATAACGGTGATCTTGCAGCTAATCCGCCGCGGAGACCACCATTATCGTTTACAGCCCCACCGCCTAAAGAGATGGATATCTAGGTTGCGGCAGCAGCTGCCGCTGTTACCGAGATCTCCCTCTTCAAAAAGAGGACGTATGTAGTGGTGCGGCGGGGCTTAAGTGGTTGATTAAAAAGATCCCTGTGTATTGTTCTGGAATAAGAGAAGTTGTATGTAGAAATGCAGACCGTGTGCGCACAAGTTTATATATTTTTTATGGATGATACCATTGTCGCTGAGTTTAATTTAACTAAAGGCTGTTCACTTTTCAAGGGAAGTTGCACTTTGCAAATACATTTCCCCCCCCAGAGTTTAACCACTTCCATACCGGGGGGCACTTACGCACCTTCCCGCCCAAGACAATTTTCAGCTTTCAGCACTGTCACAACTTGAATGACAATTGCGCGGTCATGCTACACTGTACCCAAAAAAAATTGGCGTCCTTTTCCCCCCACAAATAGAGCTTTCTTTTGGTGGTATTTGATCACCTCTGCGATTTTTTTTTTGCGCAACAACTAAAAATAGACTGAAAATTTTGAAAAAAAATAAAGTTTTTATATTTTCTGTTAATTTTTTTTGTAAATAAGTACGTTTTGTCTTTCAATTACGGGCACTGATATGGTGGCACTGATGGGCACTGATAGGCGGCGCTGATGGGCACTCATAGGCGGCACTGATGGGCACTCATGGGCAGCACTGATGGGCACTGATAAGTGGGCACTGGGCACTAATGGACACTGGGTGGCACTGATGGACACTGGGTGGTAATGATGGACAATACGGATGTGATTGCTTGGCACAGTCAGTGCCCATATTGCCAGTCAGTGCCCATTTGTGGGCACTGATTGGCATCAATTGCATTACATTTTTGTTTTTGAGTATTTGTGCTCTATTGAGCACTCCCTGGTGGTCCAGTGTGTGGATCCAAGGGGGGGCTGTGCTGATAAACAATCAGCGCGAACCCCCCCATCAGGAGAGCCACTGATCGCTCTCCTCTACTCGCGTCTATCAGACGCGAGTGAGGAAGAGCCGGTCAACGGCTCTTCCTGTTTACATCGTGATCAGCCGTGATTGGACACGGCTGATCACGTGATAATGAGCCTCCGCCGGAGACTTGTTACCGAGATCGGAGATGCAGGGTGTCGGACTGACACCCCGCATTACCGATCGCGCGCGGCATGAAATCCTGCAGGACGGTTGTGAACGTCCAGTCCAGATTTCACAACCACTTCCCGGACGTCAATCTCCTATTGAGCGGGCGGGAAGTGGTTAATGAATGTGGCGAAGCTCTGCTGACTTCTATCATCCAATCACGTGCAAGCAAAAATGCTGTTTTTCTTTAATTTCCCTTAAATGTGATTGGGTGTTCTTTGCAAAGTGACATTTCACCTCATTCCCTAAGCTGTGGGGCACATTCCTTTGCAAAGTGAACAGCCTATTTGCTTTTTAGTAAATCAACCCTAACTTGGTTGATTTACTGAAGGCAAATAGGCTGCCCTCCTTGCAAGGAATGTTGCACTTTGCAAAGGAATTCCCCCCCCCCCCCCGACTCCCATCATCCAATCACGTTCAAGCAAAAATGCATTTTTTGGGGGTATTCATTGCGATATGAAACGTCGCCACATTCGCTAAGCTCCGGGGTAAGTGAATAGCTTATTTGCCTTTATCAAATCAATGCCAATAGCCTTGTACAAAGCATGCAATAAATACAAATAAACACACGAGGGCAGTAGAGACACGTGACTGATCGGTAGCAGTGAATACATGGGGAAAAAAAAGTTATAGCAGATTTGAAAGTTAAAAGGTGAAACTGTCCAATGCGGGGCGCTTTACAAGGCCGATCCTAGGCGGGTGCACGGGGTGCAGTTCACCCGGGCGCCACAGAGGTGGGGGCGCTGAGGTGCCAGAGTGTGCTTCGCAGGGCCGATCCTAGGCGGATGCACGGGGTGCAGTTCACCCGGGCGCCACAGAGGTGGGGGCGCTGAAGCGCCAGAGTGCGCTCTGCAGGGCCGATCCTAGGCGGGTGCACGGAGTGCAGTTCACCCGTGCGCCACAGAGGTGGGGGCGCTGAGGCGCCAGAGTGCGCTCCGCAGGGCCGATCCTAGGCGGGTGCACGGAGTGCAGTTCACCCGGGCGCCACAGAGGTGGGGGTGCTGAAGCGCCAGAGTGCGTTTCGCAGGGCCGATCCTAGGCGGGTGCACGGGGTGCAGTTCACCCGGGCGCCACAGAGGTGGGGGCGCTGAGGCGCCAGAGTGCGCTCCGCAGGGCCGATCCTAGGCGGATGCACGGGGTGCAGTTCACCCGTGCGCCACAGAGGTGGGGGCGCTGAGGCGCCAGAGTGCGCTCCGCAGGGCCGATCCTAGGCGGGTGCACGGAGTGCAGTTCACCCGGGCGCCACAGAGGTGGGGGTGCTGAAGCGCCAGAGTGCGTTTCGCAGGGCCGATCCTAGGCGGGTGCACGGGGTGCAGTTCACCCGTGCGCCACAGAGGTGGGGGCGCTGAAGCGCCAGAGTGCGCTCCGCAGGGCCGATCCTAGGCAGGTGCACGGAGTGCAGTTCTCCCGGGCGCCACAGAGGTGGGGGGCACTGAAGAGCCAGAGTGCACTCAGCAGGGCCGATCCTAGGCGGGTGCAGTTCACCTGGGCGCCACAGAGGTGGGGGCGCTGAAGCGCCAGACTGCGCTCCGCAGGGCCGATCCTAGGCGGATGCACAGAGTGCAGTTCACCCGGGCGTCACAGAGGTGGGGGGCACTGAAGCACCAGAGTGCGCTTCGCAGGGCCGATCCTATGCGGGTGCACGGGGTGCAGTTCACCCGGGCACCACAGAGGTGGGGGCGCTGAAGCGCCAGAGTGCGTTTCGCAGGGCTGATCCTAGGCGGGTGCGCGGGGTGCAGTTCACCCGGGCGCCACAGAGGTGGGGGCGCTGAAGCGCTAGAGTGCGTTTCGCAGGGCTAATCCTAGGCGGGTGCAGTTCACCCGGGCGCCACAGAGGTGGGGGCGCTGAAGTGTCAGAGTGCTCCCCTCTATTGTTCTGCTGACAACCATCTAAGAGACACTTTGGAGAGATTTCTTCTCATTTTCTGGTACATCTGCAAGACAAACAGTGAATCAAATCACCCCAATCTGACACAGAAGATGATGAGGGGTGTAGATCTCCTATTATTGTTGCTCTAGAGTCCTAAGAGAGCAGTTAACCCTTTCTATGCGGGGACAGCCCCACTTGCAAGGGATAGTTTTAGTTGCCTGGAGTTGAGTTTTAACGATAGCAGAGAAAAACAGGTCTCCACCCCCACCCCCCCAGCCAGGCAGGGCTGTGCTATGCGGCAGAGCTGTGTAAATCTCAGAAAGGTCAGAGACTGCAGACATGATAGAGGAGACGGTCAGAGACTGCAGACATGATAGAGGAGACGGTCAGAGACTGCAGACATGATAGAGGAGACGGTCAGAGACTGCAGACATGATAGAGGAGACGGTCAGAGACTGCAGACATGATAGAGGAGACGGTCAGAGACTGCAGACATGATAGAGGAGACGGTCAGAGACTGCAGACATGATAGAGGAGACGGTCAGAGACTGCAGACATGATAGAGGAGACGGTCAGAGACTGCATACATGATACAAGAGACGGTCAGAGACTGCAGACATGATACAAGAGACGGTCAGAGACTGCAGACATGATACAAGAGACGGTCAGAGACTGCAGACATGATACAAGAGACGGTCAGAGACTGTAGACATGATACAGGAGATGGTCAGAGACTGCAGACATGATACAATAGCTATGACTAAGCATTGAAGCTCAATGCGAAACGCGTCAGCTGTTTTTTGTTCACACTGTATGCTTTCTTTGTAGTGCATCCATTTATTTTACCACAATAAAGGGCTAGTTTTGAATTTTACCTATTTTTGAGTGCGGCTGTCCAAACCTCTTCTTCTGATATGATACAGGAGATGGTCAGAGACTGCAGACACGATACAGGAGATGGTCAGAGACTGCAGACACGATACAGGAGATGGTCAGAGATTGCAGACATGATACAAGAGACGGTCAGAGACTGCATACATGATAGAGGAGATGGTCAGAGACAGCAGACATGATACAAGAGATGGTCAGAGACTGCAGACACGATACAGGAGATGGTCAGAGACTGCAGACACGATACAGGAGATGGTCAGAGACTGCAGACATGATACAGGAGATGGTAAGAGACAGCAGACATGATACAGGAGATGGTCAGAGACAGCAGACATGATACAAGAGACGGTCAGAGACTGCATACATGATACAAGAGACGGTCAGAGACTGCAGACATGATACAAGAGACGGTCAGAGACTGCAGACATGATACAAGAGACGGTCAGAGACTGCAGACATGATACAGGAGATGGTCAAAGACTGCAGACATGATACAATAGCTATGACTAAGCATTGAAGCTCAATGCGAAACGCGTCAGCTGTTTTTTGTTCACACTGTATGCTTTCTTTGTAGTGCATCCATTTATTTTACCACAATAAAGGGCTAGTTTTGAATTTCTTCTTCTGATATGATACAGGAGATGGTCGGAGACTGCAGACACGATACAGGAGATGGTCAGAGACTGCAGACACGATACAGGAGATGGTCAGAGACTGCAGACACGATACAGGAGATGGTCAGAGACTGCAGACATGATACAGGAGATGGTCAGAGACAGCAGACATGATAGAGGAGATGGTCAGAGACTGCAGACATGATACAAGAGATGGTCAGAGACTGCAGACATGATACAAGAGATGGTCAGAGACTGCAGACATGATATAATAGATGGTCAGAGACTGCAGACATGATACAAGAGATGGTCCGAGACTAAAGACTTGATACAAGAGATGGTCCGAGACAGCAGACATGATACAAGAGATGGTCAGAGACTGCAGACATGATATAATAGATGGTCAGAGACTACAGACATGATACAAGAGATGGTCCGAGACTAAAGACTTGATACAAGAGATGGTGCGAGACTGCAGACATGATCAGGAGATGGTCAGACTGCAAACATACTACAGCAGATGGTCAGAGACTGCAGACATACTATAGGTGGTCAGAGACTGCAGACTTATTACATGATATGGCCAGAGACTACAGAATTACTACATGAGATGGTCAGAGACTGCAGAAATGTTGCAGGTGGCTTTCAGAGAATGTATGCACTCTATAGGAGTTGTTGGAGACTAGGGACATGCACTATGTAGATGTATTACCAGTGGCGACTGTTGGAATTTTTTCTCCATCATCGGTGGCTTCCCCTGCTCAGCGGCCTCCTATTCTCCTGCTCTCCACGATGGCGGCTTCCTTTTCTTCCCTCCTCAGCGGCCAATCGGCAGTCTTCTCTTTTCAGCCAATCAGAAAATGAGTTATCACACCCGCTTCTGATTGGCCGGATTGAGGATCAGTGTTTCAACCGGTAATATTAATTTGCAGTTGTAACACACCTGGGTGTGCTCCAGGTCACATACTCTGAGCCCCGAGCCCACCCTACAAAAGGTGCCAAAGAGCTGCAGGCTTTGCACCAAGAGTCTCCAGCATATACTCGAGTATAAGACGGCCCGAATATAAGCCGGGGCACCTAATTTTACCACAAAAAAATGGGAGAACATATTGACTCGAGTATAAGCCTAGAGTGGGAAAATGCAGCAGCTACTGGGTAAACGATACCCATCTGCCGTCTCCATTTGCTGTCTCACTGTGCCCAGTTGAAGCCGTACCTTTCATTACTAAAACAGCATGTGTCTCCCGCTGTGTAATGTAATCTGTTCAGCCGTCCATTGAAACAAAGCCCCGCCTCCTCCTCGTCCATAAAAGAGGAACACTGATACGATGCTGGGAAACTGTATCAGTGTTCTGCCTATCACAGACAAGGAGGAGGCGGGGCTTTGTTACAATGGACGGGCGAATAGAATGCATTACACAGCGGAAGACACGCTGTTTTAGTAATAAAAGGTGCGGCTCACTCGAGTATAAGCCGACCCGAATGTAAGCCGAGGCACCTAATTTTACCACAAAAAACATATTGACTCGAGCATAAGCCTAGGGTGGAAAATTATTACTAAAACACCATGGGCCGGATTCACAAACCACTTACGCCGACGTATCTCAATATACGCCACGTAAGTGTAAATATGCGCCGTCGTATCTGTGCGCCGTGCCCACAGAACTAAGATAAGCTAAAAACAGACTTCAGTCCACCGACGTAACTTTCCTACGCCGGCGTAGAGTGGGTGCATATTTACGCTGGACGCATCTGGCGCTCCCATTGATTTTTTATTTAAATATGGAAATGAGGGAGATACGTCGATTCATGAACGTTCTTGCGCCCGGCGCATAATATACGCGGTTTGCGTAAGTCGCACCTCCAGCGTAAAGTTATTCCCCATAGATGAGGCGCAACTTATGCAAAGGTATGGACCAGGGAACACAAGCCTACGTATTGTACGTTGGACGTCTGTGAATATGGGCCGACGTGGGTCTGGCTGGGCGTAGGTTACGTTCACGGCGTACACAGTGATCCGGCGTATCTTAGGCAGTTGTTCCGACGTGGTTGTGTGCATGCGCATGGGCATACGTCCACGTCTCGACGAATGCGCAGTTCGTTTTAAATACTCACTGGAAGCCGCATTCTGCCGAGAACCTTGGCCGTGTGTACGATCTCGGCGAGCCCCGCCCGTCGGGAAACCCGTCGAGCAAATAGAGAACAGGTTCTCTATTTGCTCGACGGCCCGTCGGGATGAATGGCTGGTTGCCTTTCCCGACGGGCGGGTCGCCGATTCTGACGGCTGGCAGAGAACCTCGACGGGCGGAACGATGTGTTCCGCCCGTCGAGGTTCTCTGCCGTGTGTACGGGGCCTAAGGGGTTCCTTGCCTAGGTGATTCCAACGATGTGTCACCAGCCTGACATAAAAAAAAAGAAACACTTGAGCTCTCCATAGTGCTGAAACTCTCAGAGTTTCGGCATGGCCAGGGTAAAATGTTATTTATATTTTAAAGTTTTTAAAATAATTAATTTGTATTTTTTTTTAAACTAAAAAAGGTGCCTCATCAATCAGACATAACAAGCATGTGGCCTGGTATCCCCAGTTCCCCCAGCTGCCATGTTGATACCCTGCCTTCCTTTTATCATTATAGTGAGAGGATTTGAGACAGGATCTCTAAAATAGGGGTGCCCCTACAAAGGCTCTTTGTGACCCCCAGTATTAAAGTGGTTGGAAAGGCTGAAGTTTTTTTTTACCTTCACTCTCATCTTAGAAGCAGCCAAGAGGCCCATGGTTACTCTGGAGGAGCTGCAGAGATCCACAGCTCAGGGGGGAGAATCTGTCCACAGGACAACTATTAGTCAAGCTCTCCACAAATCTGCCCTTTATGGAAGAGTGACAAGAAGAAAGACATTGGTGATAGAAAGACATAAGAAGTCCTGTTTGCAGTTTGTAAGAATTCATGTGGGGGAGGGGACACAGCAAATATGTGGAAGAAGGTGCGCTGGTCAGATGAGACCAACATTTTTGACCTAAAAACAAAACACTTTGTGTGGCGGAAAACACTGCACATCACTCTGAACACACCATCCCCACTGTGAAACATGGTGGTGGCAGCATCATGTGGTGGGGATGCTTTTCTTCAACAGGGACAGGGAAGCTGGTCACATGGGAAGATGGATGGAGCCAAATACAGGGGAATCTTAAAAGAAAACCTGGTAGAGTCTGTAAAAGACTTAAGACTGGGACGGAGGTTCACCTTCCAGCAGGTGAAGCAACGACCCTAAAGTACAGCCAGAGCTACAATGGAATGGTTTAGATCAAAGCATATTCATGTGTTAAAATGTCCCAGTCACAGTCCAGACCTAAATCACATTGAGAATCTGTGGCAAGACTTGAAAATTGCTGATCACAGACGCTCTCCATCCAATCTGACAGAACTTGAGATATTTTACAAAGAAGAATGGGCAGAAATGTCCCTCTCTAGATGTGCAAAGCTGGTAGAGACACCCCCAAAAAGACTTGCTGCTGTATTTGCAGTGAAAGGAGGTTCTACAATGTATTGACTCAGGGTGGCGCCATACAATTGTACCCCCCACACGGTGGTAGCTGCGGTCGGAAGGCTGTGGTAGCTGCGGTCGGAAGGCGGTGGTAGCTGCTGTCGGAAGGCGGTGGTAGCAGCGGGCGGAAGGCGGTGGTAGCTGCGGGCGGAAGGCGGTGGTAGCTGCGGGCGGAAGGCGGTGGTAGTTACGGGCGGAAGGCGGTGGTAGCTGCGGGCGGAAGGCGGTGGTAGCTGCGGGCGGAAGGCGGTGGTAGTTGCGGGCGGAAGGCGGTGGTAGTTGCGGGCGGAAGGAGGTGGTAGTTGCGGGCGGAACGCGGTGGTAGTTGCGGGCGGAAGGCGGTGGTAGTTGCGGGCGGAAGGCAGTGGTAGTTGCGGGCGGAAGGCGGTGGTAGTTGCGGGCGGAAGGCGGTGGTAGTTACGGGCGGAAGGCGGTGGTAGTTGCGGGCGGAAGGCGGTGGTAGTTGCGGGCGGAAGGAGGTGGTAGTTGCGGGCTGAAGGCGGTGGTAGTTGCGGTCGGAAGGCGGCGGTAGTTGCGGGCGGAAGGCGGTGGTAGTTGCGGGCGGAAGGCGGTGGTAGTTGCGGGCGGAAGGCGGTGGTAGTTGCGGGCGGAAGGCGGTGGTAGTTGCGGGCGGAAGGCGGTGGTAGTTGCGGGCGGAAGGCGGTGGTAGTTACGGGCGGAAGGCGGTGGTAGTTGCGGGCGGAAGGCGGTGGTAGTTGCGGGCGAAAGGAGGTGGTAGTTGCGGGCGGAAGGCGGTGGTAGTTGCGGGTGGAAGGCAGTGGTAGTTACTGAAGGCGGCGGTAGTTGCAGACTGTGCCAGTAGATGGCAGTGTGGTGTCAGTAGAAGTCGCTCTCATGTACAATGTATGGATTCTTAATGATTCTGCATACAGGGAGATTGATGGAGGGGAGGAAGGCTGACTGCCTGAAATCTGTGACATGCATCCATTCTGGCCAGACCCGGCCTGCTAAATGTTCAACACAGACAGACTGATGAGTCTCACAATTCACAGAGGAGCTGAGAGAAGGAAAATAAGATGTAGAAGGACAGTAACAATGTGGCTTTATTTATTGGCTGTGACCGTCCCCAATTATTGAGTACGTCCGCAGGGCCAGCTCTCTACCTACCTGTCTGACTCTATTTTCCATGATAGATGAAAGGTAGACAGGTTTATAGATAGATACACACATACTGTAATTATTAAAGGATCAGGCTACCCAGAACTGATTTTTAATAGTGGCTCATCTGCTTTGCTCATTAAAGGGGTTCCCATTATTTTATGGAGAATGTAGAAGTTGGGTGGGCACACTCAGAACTCCCCAGAGGGGAAGAATAAAGCCTGGAATTACATGAGGGAGATCTCACTGTGGAAGTATCCAAGACATGCAAGAAGCCAGGGGCCAACTAAGCCTAGCAGGATCCACCTAAAACTAGAATATCACTTTTGAGTGGATTGACCCTTTAAAGAAATGATAAATACATAGGGCCAGATTCAGGAACAGTTAGGCTGGCGGATCCAGTGATCCGCCAGCCTAACTGTGACTTTGAGCCGGTGTTTCTGTTTTCTGTAACCAGAAAACAAGAAACGCCGGGTTGAAGCTCCGATGCGATCAGCGTAACTGAGTTTCGCCATCGCATCGTTACTTCAACTTAAAAATGGCGCCGGGGGCGTTCCCGCCGATTTCCGCTCAAAAAATATGTTAATGAGCGGAAATCGGCAATTCACGAGCGAATTCCGGCGCGACACAATGACGGTACGACGTTTCCGGACGGGATACGCGGCGCGAAGATATACCTACATGGGGTTGGAGTATCCTATGTTAGGTATAGGCGTCGTCATCGCGTCGGGAAAAAAAAAAATCACGTCGCTTGCGTAAAAAGTTCATGAATGGGAATGTGACGTCATTGACGTTCATTCACAGAATTTGGAGCATGCGCACGGGGATGTTTTAACACTCGACGCATGCACAGTACTTTCGCGGCGGGATCGCGCTTCGTTTAAATACTACACGCCCCGTACCCGCCCAATTTGAATTCCGCCGGCTCATTTGCGATGCGCTGCCGCAACTTTAGGAGCAAGTGCTTCTTGAATAACAGCACTTGCTCCTAAAATTTCTGCAGCGTAACGCAAATGAGAAGCGTTACTCTGGAGCAAAGATGCTCTCATCTACCTGAATCTGGCCCATAGATTAATGAAGATAGATAGATAGATAGATAGATAGATAGATAGATAGATAGATAGATAGATAGATAGATAAAACATAGATAGATAAAACATAGATAGATACATACATCCATAGATAGATAGCAGGGGCAGACTGCCTATTCGAGCACTCGGGCACTGCCCAAGAGCCCCATTCCACTAGGGTGCGCCATCAGGGTTGCCAGTCTGTGTTTTTTTTTTTTACATCTGTCCCAATATGTCCAATCCCGACATGCTTTTGATGCGAAAATCCCAAGATTTTAGCTGCACCGCCTCTGCAATGCCTCCTGGCGTGGTGGCCATCTGTAAGCCTGGGGGCCCCATAATCTTCTATTGCCCGGGGGGCCCCATGAGTTGTCAGTCCGCCCCTGATAGATAGATAGATAGATAGATAGATACATACATACATAAAATATAGACAAATAGATCGATAGATAGATAAAATAAAATATACAGTAGATACATACATCAATAAAAGATAGCCAGATAGAGAAATATAAAATATAGATAGATACATACACAGATACATAGATAAAATATACATACATAAAATATAAATAGACAGATACATAGATAGATAAAATATAGATAGATAAGATACAATATAGATAGATAAATAAATAAAATATAGACAATAAGATCGATAGATAGACCGGTAGATAAAATATAGATACATACATACATCAATAAAAGATAGCTAGAAAAGGAAAAAATTTCAATATAGATATACAGATACATAGATAGATACAATATGGATAGATACATACATACAAGATAGATAGATATAGAAATATAGAAGATAGAGAGATACTTATATACATGCATACGTACACAGATACATAGATAGATAAAATATACATGAATAGATACTGTAAATAGATTGATAAAATATAGATACATACATTCATACTGTACAGATAAAATATAGATAGACAGAGACATAGATAAAATATAGCTAAATACATACATAAAATATAGGAAATAGATAGATAAAATACAGTAGACAGGTAGATAGATATATAGATAAAATAAAGATACATACCATACATACATCAATAAAAGATGGATAGATAGATAAATAGATAGATAGATAGATAGATAGATAGATAGATAGATAGATAGATATAAAATATAGATAGACAGATACATACATAAATAAAGGATAAATAGTTAGCTAGATATAAAAATATAAACGATAGATGGATAGATAGATAAAATATGGATAGATACATAAATACATTAATAAAAGATCGATAGATAGAATTTGCTCTTGCATTGTGATGTCTTGACACTCCCACTAGATCACTTGGGGGTCCAATTAAAAAACATTTGCTGGATGAATGTTGTATGCATTCCCTCCTATAAAATGAATTTTGCCCATATCTTGTCTGATAATTTCCTAATATCATACAACTATTACTAACACTTTTGACATGTAGTAGTTTCCATATTGAGGTAAAAAATAAATAAAAATAATAATAATATGGCCACTAGATGGAGCCGACGATCATAGACAATTTGCTGGGGCTGGGTGAATGCTTATGAGACCCTTTAACCCCTTCCATACCGGGCATTTTCACCCCCTTCCTGCCCAGACCAATTTTTAGTTTTCAGCGCTGTTGCACTTTGAATGACAATTGCGCGGTCAGGCAACACTGTACCCAAATAAATCGTTATGTTTTTTTCCCCACACAAATAGAGATTTCTTTTAGTGGTATTTGATCATCTCTGCGGTTTTTATTTTTTGCGCTATAAACAAAAGAAGAGCGACAATTTAAAAAAACACACAATATTTTTTTCTTTTTATTTAATACATATCACAATGTTTTTTTTAAAAAAAACTTTTTGTTCCCCTCAGTTTAGACCGATACGTATTCTACTTTTTTTTGGTAAAAAAACCCGCAATAATCGTATATTGATTGGTTTGCGCAAAAGTTATAGGTACTAGTAATGGCAGCGATCTGCGTTTTTTTTTTTGTGACCGTGACATTGCGGCGGACATATCGGACACTTTTGACACGTTTTTGGGACCATTCACATTTACACAGCGATTAGTGCTATAAAACTGCACTGATTACTGTGTAAATGTGGCAGGAAAGGGGTTAACACTAGGGGGCGCTGAAGGGGTTAAAATGTGTCCTAAAGTATGTTCTAACTGTAGGGGGACTCACAGGGGGAGGAGATCGATGTGTGTTCCTCTGTACTGGGAACACACATCAGTCTCCTCAGCGCTGACAGGATGTGGATCTGTGTGTTTACACCCCATCATTACACACACAGATCCACACTCCTGACGTGATTGCCGGAAATCGCGGGTTCCCGGCGGCAATCGCAGCCGCCGGCGGCGCGCGCGTGCGTGCCCTAAAACGCCTTGAAGACAGGACGTTGTGCAACGTCCAGTTTCATCGGCGAGGGGATGACCATAACGTCATTCCCCTATTGCCAGGTATTGAAGTGGTTAAAGTGGACGTAACCTCAAAAATATATATTTTTTTTTTGATGTCACAATGTAGAGTCTAAGGCGGCGTACACACGATCGGATATATCCGATGAAAACGGTCCGCGGACCATTTCCATCGGATATGTCCGATCGGGAGTTTGATCCGATGGCGTGTACACACCATCGGATCAAATTCCCCGCCGCCGGAAGGCGCGGTGACGTGGCGGTGACGCGGCGGTGACGTTGACGCCGCCGCGTCACCGCAACGTCACCGCACCAGGAAGTAAAACACTTCCGCGCATGCGCCGAATCCATTCGGCAGCGGCGCGGCGGTGGTGGGAGCCGACATGTCTGCTGGTAAGTGTACTAACCAGCAGACATGTCGGGCGGACAGATTCCCACCGGATAGATTTCAAAGCATGCTTTGAAATCTGTCGGGTGGAGAAATCTGTCCGCTAGCCCATACACACGAGCGGAGATGTCTGCTGAAACGGTCCATCGGACCGTTTTCAGCGGACATATCCCCTCGTGTGTACGCGGCCTAAGACTTCCTATCATCTGTGCCCAGTCTTGCCACAGAGTTAATCCAGCTCTGAGCAATCCTCTTATTGTTCAGTGAAATACAACAGACTTCCAGATACAAACCAAAGTCCTTGCTTCTTAAAGCGTATCTCCACCCTAAAGTGGAGTCGCGCTGATCGGAACCCTCCGCCCTTCGGTGTCACATTTGACACCTTTCAGGGGGTAGGGGGGTGCAGATACCTGTCTAAAAAGACAGTTATTTGCACCCACTTCCGGCCACAGCAGAGTCAGGCAAAAGACAGGCTTTCCTAGCTTCCCGTCGCCCCCCCGTTGTGTGCTGGGAACTCTCGGCTCCCAGCACGCAGCGGGAGCCAATCGGAGGGCGCAGCGCGACTCGCGCATGCGCCGTAGGGAACCGGGCAGTGAAGCTGGAGCGCTTCACTTCCTGGTTCCCTCACCGTGGATGGAAGGGGGGGGGGGAGCAGCAGAGATGAGCGAACGCTCGTCTCTCTGCTGTGGACGCCGCTGGACTCCAGGACAGGTAAGTGTCCTAATATTAAAAGTCAGCAGCTGCAGTATTTGTAGCTACTGGCTTTTAATATCTTGTTTTAATGGGCCATCCGCTTTAAAAAAAAGTGCACAATTTACATCCCCTCCCCTGTGTTTTGATTAAATGTTATCAAAATATGGGGTGAGTCACAATTTCAGTGCCATGAGAAAATGTAACAGCCATCAGAATATACATAGAGCTGGAGGGAAGAGGAGAGGGGGGATGTGAATTGAGCACTTTTTACAGAAGCTGTGCATGTCTGCAAGCTAGTGCACGAGATATGTAAATAACCTGTCACTCAAGCAAGGACTTTGGTTTTTATCTGGAAGTCTGTTTTATTTCCCTGAACAATAAAAAGAGGATTGCTCAGAGCTGGAATAACTCTGTGTGGCAAGACTGGGCACAGATGATAGGAAATCTTATACTCTACATTGTGACATAAAAACTTTAAACATCCACTTTAAAGTCCCTGTGAGGACAAAATAGAAAGAAAGAAAAGAAGGAAAAAAGATAGAGACAGATTTTCTTTTGAGAAAGATTGCTGTCCTATTACTCTCCTCCCCAGTGCAGATTATATATATATATATATATATATATATATATATATATATATATATATATATATATATATATAGAGCGCCATCTGAAATGTCATTATGATCTTTGCTGGCGGATAAATTCCACTGTCATTGATTGATCTCAGTTTAATTTTTGTCTGGCTACCAGTGCAATATTTGTAAGCTGGGAGGATTAAAATGTGTTGAAATGTCACTGTCTTATGGGAAATACAAGCGGCTTAGTGAGAGGGGCCACGTGCAATCAATGCAGGATTTCCAGCTGTCTTCTGTACTATACACAATGTTCTGACGTGTGGAATTACGCACCGTGTTTGTAGCGGGCGCACTGCATATATTTGATTGTAATGAGGCAGGAGGAGGATGGTCAGAGGTAGAATGTGAGGAGGATCTTTACCGACGATCGGGCTCTTCCAGTGTAGTGTTGAGCGGAATACGCCATATTCGATTTCGCGATATTGCGCGAATATATAGAAGAATATTCGCGAATATTCGCTAATATCGAATATTCGTGATATTTTATCCAAAAAAAAAAAATGCGAAATATCGCTAATGCGAAAATGATTGCGAAATTCTCATAAACGGAGATCATTTCCTGTATTACTAAACTAATATGCACTAAACACTAACTCTACACTAACTCTACTTAAAAGAAAGAAGAATAAGGGGGCAAAAGAAGGGCGGAGAAGATAATCGCGCAATATTCCTATTGCGCGATTATCTTCTCCGCCCTTCTTTTGCATCAGAGCCAATCAGAATAACTCGAATATTCGGCAAAAGGAATATCGCGCAATATTCCGTTTGCCGAATATTCGAGTTATTCTGATTGGCTCTGATGCAAAAGAAGGGCGGAGAAGATAATCGCGCAATATTCCGTTTGTCGAATATTCGAGTTATTCTGATTGGCTCTGATGCAAAAGAAGGGCGGAGAAGATAATCGCACAATATTCCTTTTGCCGAATATTCGAGTTATTCCGATTGGCTCTGATGCAAAAGAAGGGCCGAGTAGCTGATGCGATTCTTTTATGTTGCCGAAAATTCGCATTGCGAATTTTCGGCAACATAAAAGAATCGCATCAGCTACTCGGCCCAGGGTCTCTCTCTAATCATACCAGCAATGCTTTTAGATGTCGATGGAGATCACTAGGATGTGATCTGTTTTAAAAATAAATTTGAAAAAATACGAATATTCGCCATAGCGAATATTCGCCGCAATATTCGAGTTATTCGCGAATACTCGAATATGCAATATTCGAAGCGAATATTCGCAATGTGAATATTCGTGAGCAACACTATTCCAGTGTCACGATTCCGGGTAGAAGGGGTACATTGAAGGAAAGTGCGAGGAATAGAGTAAATATAGAGTAAAAAACGTACCACAATCATTTGTGCTATGCATGCAGTGTTCTATGTTCACAAATTATTTTCTATGAAGACAAAAATATTAATACTAAAAAAATACTATGAAATTTAGAGGTAGTGATAGAAACAAAAGAACAAAAAGGGTATATAAGGTGACAGTTTATGTCTTCTCAGATAGTGGAGGAGGAAGCAGCTATGGATTAGTAAGCTGTATGAAATTGGACCATGTGTACCTTGTCAGAAAGCAGTGCTAGGGGGTGGAAGCAGGAGCGAGTTGGGGATGCTCACACAGCACAGAAGTGAGGGGTGAGAGGAATGCAGCCTGCTAAGCATGGGGTGATGGGAACCAAACCTGTTCTGCTCATGCAACAGTGAAGCGAGGGGGGAGAGGAACACAAACTTCTCTGTTCACAGAAGCAGGGAAGTGAGGGGTGAGAGGAACAAAGCCTGCTCCACTTACACATCAGGGAAGCAAGGGGTGAGAGGAACAGAGCCTGCTACTCTCACAAAGCAGGGAAGCAAAGGGTGAGGGGGAACACAGCCTGCTCCGCTTACACAGCAGGGAAGAAAGGGATGAGGGGACCATAGCCTGCTCCGCTTACACAGCAGGAAAGCAAGGGGTGAGAGGAACACAGCCTGCTCCTCTCACACATCAGGGAGTCAAGGGATGAGAGGAACACAGCCTGCTCCTCTCACACATCAGGGAGTCAAGGGATGAGAGGAACACAGCCTGCTACTCTCACAAAGCAGGGAAGCAAAGGGTGAGTGGAACACAGCCTGCTCCGCTTACACAGCAGGAAAGCAAGGGGTGAGAGGAACACAGCCTGCTCCGCTTACACAGCAAGGAAGCGAGTGGTGAGAGTGTAACGGCTACCCAAGTAGGGAGAGGGTATCAGCCGTTGGAGACGTCCTTTTCCCTGGCAAGTTGCTATATAAGTAAGTCCAGTATAAGCTCATCCACGAGAGCACAAGGGAGAATCAGGTCCAGTTGTAAGAGGCACAGAATAAATATCCCATCACATTCCCTTCCATAAACGAGACAGGCTACGTTTGAAGGGTCAAGTAGACTAACTTTAATGGTACATTTCTTGGTTTATATATAGTTACAAACTTGTGAATAATCAAGGAACAATGTAACTCTCCGCCCCCTCCCTCCACAGGGGGGCCTCAAGTTAGACACACTGTCACCAGGCTAAAGAAGCCACATTCCTTTCTCAAATACAATTCAATCACAGATAATCCCCTCCGTAGCTAAATATTTCGGCACCGCAAAGCCTGACAGTTCTTCTGAACATAAGTGACATGCTATTTCAATACAACTGGCCGGATACTGCTAATTTGGAATACAATATACAATCTCTTAAGGATAAACACAGGTCTTTCACACACACAATAGATCAATTAACCTTTGGGAATAGAGAGGTGAATTAGCATACTAAAGAGAGGTTTCAGGAGACAGGCTGATTCAGTTCTAATCCACATCTATACAGACAGAGGATGTTCACACCTCATAATATACCACTGCATGATTATTATAGATGGACAGGCAAAATACATAGTTCCGTTACAGAGAGGAACACAGCCTGCTCCACTTACACAGCAAGAAAGCGAGGTGTGAGAGGAACACAGCCTGCTCCGCTCACAGACAGGGAAGTGAGAGGTAAGAGGAACACAGCCTGCTCCTCTCACACAGCAGGGAAGCAAAGGGTGAGAGGAACACAGCCTGCTCCGCTCACACACAGGGAAGTGAGGGGTAGGAGGAACATAGCCTGCTCCGCTCACACACAGGTAAGTGAGGGGTAAGAGGAACACAGCCTGCTGCGCTCACACAGCAGGGAAGCAGAGGGTGAGAGGAACACAGCCTGCTCTGCTTACACAGCAGGGAAGCGAAGGGTGAGAGGAACACAACCTGCTCCGCTTACACAGCAGGGAAGCGAGGGGTGAGAGGAACAAAGCCTGCTCTGCTTAAACATCAGGGAAGAAAGGGGTGAGAGGAACACAACCTGCTCCACTTACAATGCAGGGAAACAAAGGGTGAGAGGAACACAACCTTCCCTGTTCACACACAGAGAAGCGAGGGGTGAGAGGAATGAAGCCTGCCCTACTCACACAGCAGGGAAGCAAAGGTTAAGAGGAACACAGCCAGCTCCGCTCACACACAGGGAAGTGAGGGGTGAGGGTACAGCGTCGCACGCGCATTCGCAATTGTCAGTTAAAGTTTTGCAGTGGCAAATTACATAAAGAGCTCTGGTCAGGAAGGGGGTAAATCCTTCCGGGGCTGAAGTGGTTAAAGTGAGAACCTTTACCATTTTAAGAAGAAAAAAAGGTAATTTTGAAGTTGACGGCGTGCAGTTTGGTCTCCTCTGAACTGTCTTTGAACACAAAGCCCCTCGCTGTTTGTCAAATAAAATCAATTCAATCTCCTCTTTTATTGAGCGTTTTCCATTTTTAATTGTGTCCCTCTAGGAGGTGTCCTGCGGTGCGTCCCGGGCCCCGCTCGGCGCTGAGTCATAATGAAATTCCCCAGCAGGCGCGATCCTTTTATTTCTAAATGGAATAACTGAATTCTCAGCCCTCAGTAATTTTTTATTTCTCATTCACCTGGGATGAGTGTAATGATAATAAAAAGGGAATAGCTAATTTTTAATGGCAAATAATAACAGAAATTATATTTAATAACAGAAATCTCATTTGTATTATATATGTATATCTGTTATCATTTTGAATATATATTTTTGTTATTATTTCTGTCGTTTCTTTTTGACCTTTTTTTAAATTATTTTCAAATATGACTTTTCATTATTTGTATTAAACTTTAAAACTTAGTAATAGTAGATCTTTAATCACTTGCCTACTGGGCACTTAAACCCCCCTCCTGCCCAGAACGATTTTCGGCTTTCAGCACTCTCACAATTTGAATGACAATTACTCAATCATGTAATACTACACCCAAATTCATTATTTGTCCCCTTTTTCCCACCAATAGAGCTTTCTTTTGGTGGTATTTGATCACCTCTGAGGTTTTTTATTTTTTTGCGCTATAAATGAAAATACTGAAAAAAAAACAAAAAAAAAACACATTTTTCTTAGTTTCTGTGATAAAATTTTGCACATTTTTCTTCATTAATGTTGGCCACAATTTATTCTGCTACATATCTTTGGTAAGAAAAATAACCCAAATTAGTGGATATTATTTGGTCTGTGTGAAAGTTAGAAAATCTACAAGCTATGTTGCCAATCATAACAAATTGATTACATCTGATGTATTGGCGGCCTATCTCACAGATGGCACTAATACGTGGCACTGGCGACACTGATGGCACGTGACACTGATGACAGATGGCACTGATGACACATGACACTGACAGGTGGCACTGATGACAGATGTTGTATTTGTAGTCCTGATGAATGGGGCAAGCTCTGGCCCCTGAAACTTGTTTTAACCACCTTAGTTCCGGAAGGCATTACCCCCTTCATGACCAGGGCATTTTTTTCTATTCAGCACTGTGCTACCTTAACCACTTAAGGACCGGACCAATATGCTGGTAAATGACCCAAGGGGTTTTTACAATTCGGCACTGCGTCGCTTTAACAGACAATTGCGCGGTTGTGCGACGTGGCTCCCAAACAAAATTCGCGTCTTTTTCTTCTCACAAATAGAGCTTTCTTTTGGTGGTATTTGATCGCCTCTGCGATTTTTATTTTTTGCGCTATATACAAAAATAGAGCGACATTTTTGGAAAAAAATCAATATTTTTTACTTTTTGTTATAAGAAAAATCAAATAAACTAAATTTTTGTCAAACATCGCAATAAAAAAAAAAAAAAGCTACCTAGCGGGAACAGCGACACTAATACAGCGATCAGAAAAATGATCACTTAGTGACGCTGGCAATAGGGAGTGAAAGGGTTAACAAGGGCGGTGATCAAGGGGTTAAAACTATATTAGGGGGGGGGGTAGGGGGCTACCCTGGACCTAACACTAACTGCCTGTCACACTGACACTAAATGCAGTGATCATACATATAATCACTGCATTCAGTGACACTGTGACAGGGGGGAGGGGGTGAGCGATCGGGGGGGGGGGGTTAAATGTTCCTATGTGTCTGTGTGTCAGTGTGCTGTTGTGCAGACTTACTATGTGATGTGATCTCTCCTCAGCGGTGGTCGAAAAAACCGCAGAGGGAGCGATCACATCACTTCCTCCTTCCTGTGTTTACACAGGAGAAGGAAATGACACGCAGGGGGAGCGCGCGCATTGGCTGAGAGCGATCCGGAGGGGGCGGACAAAAACCAACCGCCGCCCCCTCTGCACGGAACGCTCGGCCAGGTAACCGGACCGCTGTATGTACGGGGGGGTCCGATCGGACCCCCGAACCCCCTCAAGGCACCAACGTATATATACGTTGATGTGCCTGTCGGTGCCATTCTGACGTAAATGTACATGCGGCGGTCCGCAAGTGGTTAACTGGCAGTCATGCAACACTGTACCCAAATAACATTTATATTTCCACACAAATAGAGCTTTCTTTCGATGGTATTTGATCACCAATGGGTTTTTAAATTTTTTATTATAGAAATAAAAAAAGACTGACAATTTTGAAAAATAAAAAAATATTTTTCTAGAACAAAACATATCCAATAATAAAAAAAAAAATAATCTTCATAAATTTAAACCAAAATACATTTTGCTACATGTCGTTGGTAAACAAAAAAAAAATAGAGTACAGTAATTTCGAGCAAAAAATTTAACAAGTGTGCAAAAAATAAATTGCCCCAGCAGGCAATTTTCAATGTTCCCACCTTTCTTTACCCTTCATGTCTATGGATGACAGCTGTTCATTTTACAGTGGTAAAAGTTTTAGCATTTTTTTAAAAAGTTTCTACAAGTTTGATTCGATGTTCAAATAAAATGTTAGCCCGAGACGACTTGTTCAACAATTAAGAAAACTTTTGCGGTAAATTGTCAGACGTTCTTCACAGCACAAACCTTGTGAATGAGCAGAAAGTTCGCCTTCCTCCATCAGAAGTGACCTTTTGTTACATTGCGGAGGAACACATTTCCTGTGACTGACAGCCAAGAGTGAGACTCACAACCGGCAAGGTGGGAAATTCTGCTTGGGAAAAGAGAATCATTTACCGGTGACAACGGATCAGTAATTACAGAAATGAGCTGTTTATCTAATAAGGTGGATGGAAAGTTTTTACTGGAGAGGCTGTCAGCTCATCCGCAGGTTCTTCTTTGTTGGGTGCAGAACATGCTGGAGGGAGAGTCCTGTAGCTGGCCAGCTAGAACCTGTCCTAGGTAGCCAATATAACCTACATGTATATACAGCTAAACCTGCCAAGAAGCTAATGTAGTGCACATGTTTATATGTGAGAGACAAAGGCAGAGTTATTCACTGTGATTTTATGCTTGGATGTTATATAACAGTTGTATGTTGTGTTCACAGAAGCAAAAGAAAAATATGCCTTTAAGAGTCATGAGTCAAGAGTTTGTATGGGACAGAAGAAGCAAAGCAATTCACAGTAAAATTCATGCCAGCAAGCATAGAGTTAAGCTTTTGTGACTCATCACAAAGCTAATCTCACATTGAGCAGAATCTTGACCAGTCACAGCCAGCTTTGCATCCACTGTCTAGGAAGTTTCTAGCACATGCTCTTTAAATTATTCATTCCACACAGAGACAGAGCCACATGCAGACAGCAGAGCAAGCAGACATACAGAGCAGTTCTTATGGAAGCCAGAGGGCAAAATTAGGTAATTATACAGTTATATATATATGTTCTTATTGCAAATAGTGTGATTAGAACTCAATACTGATCTGGCTGTGTGTTCACTTGTAGTTCCACCAAACTAAACCAAACCCGAACCATATCAAACCCGAACCATATCAAACCAAACTAAGTTAACCCTGCAAAAGCAACCTGCAAACCAAGTTGCAAACAGAGTTATACCCTTCAGAGAAATCAGAGAATGCTTTGATAACTTGCAGAGAGAGAGAGAGAGTAAATACTGAAGAAAGAAATATATCCACCATCTTATGTTAAATGACAAGATTGAATATTTGAACCACCATTTTCTGTTATACTTTATTCATCACATGTTTTGTACATGGACTGTCTGCTGCAAAGCAGCAGTATCTTATATGAAGAAAAGTGAAGTTATTAAAGAAGTTATTTTAAGCATTTGGTGTGCTCTTTAAACCTACTGCTTCCATAGGACGGCACTAGAGGAATTTTCAGAGTAATAGACAGTCTTGTTGGGCTGAAAAGTGAGAGATATCACAATTCTTCTACTGCCACAGCGCATGAGGCACTTCATAGTGCTGCGCCTGCCACAAGTCCTTCTTTCCTTCCCTAGTAGAGGTAAACCCTGTCATATGAAGACAGGCCAAAGTGTTGTCACCTATAACAGGAAGTGACTTTCCCATTAGGAGCACCAGGTATTGTTTTAATGAAAGCTGCACCTGATTTCCCTATTTTCTTCCTCCCTCCCCTTCTTTTTTACTTTACTTCCCTCCCTCTCTCCATTCCTTTTTTCTTTGCTTCCTTCTCTCCTTATGCCTTTCTGCCTTCTTCTTTCCTCTATTGCTGTTCTCCTTCCTTTCTCCTTGGTTTTCCTTCTTCCTTTCTCCCACTTTTCCTTCTTCCCTCCATTCCCCCTACCTCTACCACATATTTCTTCCTTCCTTCCTTTTTATCTTAGCTTCCTTAGCCTTCTTTCCCTCCATCAACCCCTACCTTTTATTTTCTTCTTACCTTCTCCCATTCTTCCTTCTCCCTTTTTCTACCTACCTTTGTTATTTTCCCCCTTCCTCCCTCCTTCTTACCTTTCCCCCTTCCTTCCTTCATTCATTCGTACCTTTCCCCCCTTCCTTCATTCTTACCTTTCCCCCCTTCCTTCATTCTTACCTTTCCCCCCTTCCTTCATTCTCACCTTTCCCCCCTTCCTTCCTTCTTACCTTTCCCCCCTTCCTTCCTTCTTACCTTTCCCCCTTCCTTCCATCTTACCTTTCCCTCTTCCTTCCTTCTTACCTTTCCCCCTTCCTTCCTTCTTACCTTTCCCACTTCCTTCTTACAATTTCCCTTTCCTTCTTACAATTTCCCTTTCCTTCTTACCTTTCCCCCTTCCTTCCTACCTTTCCTTCCTTCCTTCTTACCTTTCCCCCTTCCTTCCGACATTTTCCCTTTCCTTCTTACCTTTCCCCCTTCCTTCTTACCTTTCCCCCCTTCCTTCCTTCTTACCTTTCCCCCTTCCTTCCTTCTTACCTTTCCCCCTTCCTTCCTACTTACCTTTCCCCCTTCCATCCTTCTTTTCATCTTTCCATCCTTCTTTCCTTCCTTATGTAGCGCCCTGCTACTTTCATAGCTGGTGCTACCTTAAATTTAGAGGCTGGTTAGAGATTTAGTTGCCTCTGACCATGTTATTTTTGCCAAATTTGGGCCTCTTTTCCAGCCATGGCTGTACTGTGAGTGACCACTATTGCTGTCTGGGGTGTTGGTGCCACCCCAGGCCAAGGGTGGCAGCAGTCGAGTCAGGGCATATTGGGTGTTTTTACTCAGCAGCCAATCAGTGGGGGTTGATTGCCTCATTGTGCATGCTGGGGGAGAGTACTTAAGGGACAGACAACACTGGTTTATGGTGGTCGATCGCTGGTCTGTCGTCCCACCACCCCCTGTGTGTGGCCCTCATGGCCGGGTGTGCGTATTCAAGTGTTCCCAACTCCGGGACCACGTTGGTCCGGGGTTGTGATCTACCGTGTAGACCTGGTAGTCAGACTGGATCTACAATTGCAGAGTGGTCCTGTGCTGTCTGCCCTGAGGGAGGAAGCCACTCGATGAAGAACCGGTCTTGGAAAGCACCGAGCACGAAGCTGGTATCTCAGGAGAGGCCTTGAACTTCATCGAAGGATGCACTATGACAGAGGCTGAATGATGGTCGCCTGTCCGTTCTGAATTTGCTGAAGTTTACGAGAGGGAGTTCCGGGTGCTTAATCCTGTGTTGAGAAGGATTCTGGACCAAATACATCTCCACCTTTGGGAAGGTCTGTGACAGAGACTTTGCTTAAGTTCCCGTGTGACACTCTGGCTGCTAGGCTGGTGGGAGAGGCCTATCCGGGTGCACAATACCTGCTCTGGCTAGAGTGGCAACGAAAGTTTTATCGCTGGAAGCAGGAGTGTTTCCGAACTAAAGTTATACACCTGAACCTACTACTTACTATCCTTCCTACCTCTTCAACTACTACTTTTATCATTTTACCCCGTTGGGTAATAAAGCACGGAAAGAGACACCTAAAGTGTGGACATTGCAGTTCTTAACTCTCATCCAGTACCCTAGACAGGCGGAGGAATAGAGACAACATGCCACCCAAAACAAACCAGCAGCTCCTTTGGGAGTAGTGCTACACTTACGTCCTTCCTTTCTCACTCCCACAACCAAAACATTTTCTTCTTACCTTCTCCCATTCTTCCTTCCCTCTTTTCCTACCTACTTTTGTTTTTTCCTCCTTCTTTACCTTTCCCCTATTCTTCCTTCTTTACCTTTCCCCTATTCTTCCTTCCTTCCTTTCATCTTTCCTCCTTCCTTTCTCCTTTTCCTCCTACCTTCCTTCCATCTTTCCTCCTTTCTTCCTTCCATCTTTCCTTCTCTTCCTTTCTCCTTTCCTTTCCTTCCTTCCTTACTCCTTTTCTTCCTTCCTTCCTTACTCCTTTTCTTCCTTCCTTCCTCCTTTTCTTCCTTCCTTCCTTCTTTTCTTCCTTCCTTCCTTCCTCCTTTTCTTCCTTCCTTCCTTACTCCTTTCTTCCTTCCTTCCTTACTCCTTTCTTCCTTCCTTCCTTACTCCTTTTCTTCCTTCCTTCCTTACTCCTTTTCTTCCTTCCTTCCTTACTCCTTTTCTTCCTTCCTTCCTTACTCCTTTTCTTCCTTCCTTCCTTACTCCTTTTCTTCCTTCCTTCCTTACTCCTTTTCTTCCTTCCTTCCTTACTCCTTTTCTTCCTTCCTTCCTTACTCCTTTTCTTCCTTCCTTCCTTACTCCTTTTCTTCCTTCCTTCCTTACTCCTTTTCTTCCTTACTCCTTTTCTTCCTTCCTTCCTTACTCCTTTTCTTCCTTCCTTCCTTACTCCTTTTCTTCCTTCCTTCCTTACTCCCTTTCTTCCTTCCTTCCTTCCTCACTCCCACAACCAAAACATTATTTTCTGCTTAAGCCTCGTACACACGACTGTTTTCCTCCAGCAAAAACCATCAAGACACTTGGTGGCAGAGCTTTTTTGCCAAGGAAAACGGTCGTGTGTATGTTTTTCATCGAGAAAACTGTCGTGGATCTCAACGAGAAAAAAAAAGAGAACCTGCTCTCTTTTTTCTCGTCAGGAGTTTCAATTTCTTACAGCGTCAATTTTTTACAGCGTGACGAATGTGCTACTTCCATTAGGTACGCAACTTTTACCGAAGGTGCGCTCCCGTCTCATACTTTATTCTGAGCATGCGCGGGTTTCTAAGCATACACACGAACGTGTTTTTCATCGTAAACCAGCCCGACGAGAAACACGTTCCTGTGTATGCTTAGAAACCCGCGCATGCTCAGAATAAAGTATGAGACGGGAGCGCACCTTCAGTAAAAGTAGCGTACGTAATGGAGGTAGCACATTCGTCACGCTGTAAAAATTATTGCATCGTTTAAATGCTGCGCATTTAAATCATCTTTAGAATGGTACAATAATGAACAAAAATGTACTTCTTTTGCTGCTGATATTCACACAGAGTTCTGAGTAACTTTTTGTAAAAATGTTCATGCTGAAATCATGAATATTTTTGATTAATTTATATAGCAAGATTATCTATCTATCTATATTTTTTTAAATACAGATCTGCATTTTTATTTAATTTCTAGTAATCTCCATGATTTATTTTTTCAATTTGTTGTGTCAAGTTCCCACAATTTTAACATTATTGTTTGGTGTTATCTGATCTGTCCCTTTATAATTAGATCTTTTGTAGATTTTTTTAAAATTAACCTACCTACTCACAAGCTAAATTTTCAGATGATTAAAACACATGGCAAGTATGAGCTGTAAAAAAAAAAAAAAAAAACACCATTTATTCTGGTAAAGAATATAAATAAAATAAATAGAAGGCAGAGCTGGAGAACCTACTGCCATTTGTGCAACTCTGTGTGGACACTAATATTGGAACATTGAGAAGCACATACAGGAGGGAGCCCAATCTGGTTCTGGACTTCGAGGTCAGGAACAGCAGCAGGTGAGATATATGTCCCAAGTTTGTGCTACTACAACAGCCTGCCTTCTGTCAGACCACCTTGAAGCAAGGTCATCACTTCCTGGTCTTCTTGGTAGCCTTCTTTGCCGCCTTCCTTCCTACTTTCTCTGCAGCCTTCCTTCTCCGCTTGCCTGGAGTCTGTGCCTCTGGAGGTGTACTCATGCCAGGAGGAGGAGAGGAAGGAGATAAAGGTGGAGGAGATGAAGGTGGCGGAGGATGAGGTTGAGAAGAAGGAGCTGGAGGAGGATGGCTGTGGCTACAAATTACCGTGTCTTCGGTAAGTGTCCCCCTCACCCCCTTATTGAGCAGACTAATTAGGAGGGGCTCAAATAGGAGGCGTTGGTCCATGGACATCTGGCTCATTTTTCCCATTACTAGGGTGACATAGACCTCTTCAGGGGTGGTAGGTTTTTGGAGTGTGACCTGTACCTCTTTAATCAGGGCCAGTGCTGCCTCGCTCACACTCCTATCCCTCCTGGCCCTTGTTGGAAGGCAGATGGGAGGCACCTGCCACCTTGTTCTGCCACTTGGCCCTGCCCCCTCCTCTGCGCCACTCACTCCTGCCACCTCCTCTCTGCCACTCACCCCGGCCACCTCCTGCCTGACATTTTCCAGACCCTCGTCCTGGTTAATGTCTTCCTGTGTATAAAAAAGTGACATAGTTTGAGTTTTGTATTCAATCAATCACACAATTTTCAGCACACGACTGTTGCAAATTGATTGAAAATAAATAGAAAAAAGACAATCATTCTGACCCCAGCAGTTTTCATTCTTTTCTCCCCAACTTTTTGGGCCACTACTGTCTATTGATATGGAAAACACTTTTAGATCAAACATTATATATTTTTTACATATTAACCACTTAACCACTTGCTTACTGGGCACTTACACCCCCCTCCTGCCCAGGTAAAATTTCAGCTTCCGGCACTGCGTCGCTTTAACTGACAATTGCGCGGTCGTGCGACGTGGCTCCCAAACAAAATTTACGTCCTTTTTTCCCCACAAGTAGAGCTTTCTTTTGGTGGTATTTGATCGCCTGTGCGATTTTTATTTTTTGCGCTATAAACAAAAAAGAGCGACAATTTTGAAGAAAAATACAATATTTTTTACTTGTTGCTATAATAAATATCCCAATTAAAAAAAAAAAACACATATTTTTTTCTCAGTTTAGGGCGATACGTATTCTTCTACATATTTTTGGTAAAAAAAAAAAAAAAAATCGCAATAAGCGACTGGTTTGCGCAAAAGTTATAGCGCTTACAAAATAGGGGAGAGAATTATTATTTTTTATTATTTTTTTTTACTAGAAATGGCGGCGATCTGCGATTTTTATTGGTACTGCGACATTATGGCAGACACATCGGACACTTTTGACACATTTTTGGCGCCATTCACATTTATTCTGCGATCAGTGCTATAAATATGCACTAATTACAGTATAAATGTGACTGGCATTGAAGGGGTTAACACTAGGGGGTGAGGAAGGGGTTAAATGTGTATGCTAGGTGTGTTCTAACTGTAGGGGGAGGGGGGTGTGACTGGGGGGTGACCGATCTGTGTCCCTATGTAGGAAGGAACACAGATCGGGCTCCTCCCTTCCAGAGACAGGACATTGTCTCTGTGTGAGCCGGGAATGAGAGATGATCTATGAGAGATCATCTCTCATTCGCCCACAGATCGCATGGCAAACGGCCGCTCTGATTGGCCGTTTGCCGCGATCTGTGATTGGCCGTGTCCAAGGGACACGGACAACACAGGGCTTCCCCGCAGCGCGCTGTACAGCGCGCGCTGGGAAAGCCAGAATGACATGCCGTCAAATGACGGCATGTTGGATTTTCAGGCCCGCGCTGTTGCCGTCATCCGACGGTAGCGCGGGCCTCAAGTGGTTAAAAGTGGTGTTCCAGCCCATTTTTATGTTTATTATAAGTCAGCAGCTACAAAACGTGTAGCTGCTGGCTTTTAATAAACACTCACTTACCTGCTCCTGCGTTCCAGCGACGCTCCTCTCCCCCCCACTCCCTAGCCAGCGTCTCCATCCCGACTGTGGGCACCCAGCCGTGACAGCCTTCGGCTTCACGGCCAGGCACCCACTGCGCATGCGCGCTGATTGGAGAGGCGATCGCATGGGACCGGTCATGTGATGTGTCCCATGTGATCGCCTACAGGGAGGGGCTGGTGTAGGTGATTAAGGCTTAATCGCCTAACCAGCCCCTCGGCGGAAGCAGGAAGTGGGACAGGAAGTCCCACTCCTACTGAAGCCCCCACCCCAAAAAAAATTACATGCCAAATGTGGCATGTAAGGGGGAGGGGAGGGGATTAAACAAAAGTTGTTTTCTTAGGGTGGAACTCCTCTTTAAGCCCCGGACCAATATGCTGCTAAATGCCCAGAGGCGTTTTTACAATTCGGCACTGCGTCGCTTTAACAGACAATTGCGCGCTCGTGCGACGTGGCTCCCAAACAAAATTTGCGTCTTTTTCTTCCCACAAATACAGCTTTCTTTTGATGGCATTTGATTGCCTCTGTGATTTTTATTTTTTGCGCTATAAACAAAAATACAGCGACATTTTTGAAAAAAAAAAAACAATATTTTTTTACTTTTTGTTAGAAGAAGAATTGAATAAACAAAATTTTAGTCAAACATTTAGGCCAAAATGTATTCAGCCACATGTCTTTAGTAAAAAAAAAAAGCAATAAAAAAAAAAAATTAGCTACCTAGCGGCACTGTTACAGCGATCAGAAAAATGATTGCTTAGTGACGTTGGCAATAGGGGGTGAAAGGGTTAACTAGGGCGGCGATCAAGGGGTTAAAACTTTATTGGGGGGGGGGTACGGGGCTATCCTGGACCTAACACTAACTGCCACACTGACACTAAATGCAGTGATCAGTAAATATATGATCATTGTAATGAGTGACAGTGTGACAGGGGGCTGGGGGGGTGATCGGAAGGGGTTAATGTGCCTATGTGTGTGGTGTCAGTGTAGTGTTTGTGCAACTTACTTTGAGTCTTCTCTCCTCTCGGCGGATTGAAAATACCACCGAGAGGAGAGCTCACATCACTTTCTTCTGCCTGTGTTTACATTTTACAGGCAGAGGAAGTGACACGGCGGGGGGTTGCTGGATTGGCTGGGAGCGATCACGAGGGGGGCGGACAAAATCGAGCAGCCACCCCCTCAGCACGGATCGCTCCCGCAGGTAAGCCGCCTGCAGCGGAGGGGGTCACGATCGGACCCCTGACCCGCTAGAAGGCAGGGACGTACATGTACGCCCATCTGCCTGTACGTGCCATTCTGTGGACGTACATAGTCGTGCGGCGGGCGGTAAGCGGTTAACATCTATTTTACAGCATTTTTTTTTTTTTTCACAATAAATTTTAAATACTATACCTGGCTCCAGACAGCCGCATCTGGGTCTTCCTTTAGGATGAAAGGCTCATCTTGCTCCAGAGAATGCTCAGCTTGGCTGGAGGGAAGGCTAGAAAGTGTCTGCCTTGTTTCAAGGTGGTCGTTAAGAAAGGACAGTTTGTTGTAGTACCACAACGTCGGTACATATATATTCCCTGCTGCTGCTCCTGACCTCTGAGAAGCCAGGACCTTGTGGCGCTCACCCCTGTACGTGCCTCTCAAGGTCCCAATTTTAGTGACTAGCTGTTCGGTGGTTACATGGGGCATCCTTGTGTGCACAAATGTGAGCAGGCTCTTCAGTGCTACTGTCCTTGGCCCTTTTTGCCTGTGTATAGGGTCTTTTGTCGCCCAAAGAGCTGGCAGCTCCCTTAAACGATCTATGAATTCCCTCAAGAACTCCTTTTCGCTGAATGGATTCATTTTTTCTGCAAGACAAAACAAAAGACAAATATACTAAATGTCAATCACAGTCTATAAACTCTAGTAATCTTTATCCCCATATAAGCCTTCAATCTCTATGCAGTATAGGCAGCAGAGAGATTGACATCTCTCACTGCCTGCTCTCTCTCTCTAGGGACCCCTATGTTAGGAGCCGCTCTCTGGGGAATCTGAGGTAAGGGTGAGCTCTCTGGGGACCCCGATGTTAGTGGGGGGCTCTCTGGGGACCCCGATGTAAGGGGGGGCTCTCTGGGGACCCCGATGTAAGGGGGGGCTCTCTGGGGACCCCGATGTAAAGGGGGGGCTCTCTGGGGACCCCGATGTAAGGGGGGGGCTCTCTGGGGACCCCGATGTAAGGGGGGGGCTCTCTGGGGACCCCGATGTAAGGGGGGGGCTCTCTGGGGACCCTGATGCAAGGGGGAGACTTTCTGGGGATCCTGATGTGAGGACGGGGCTCTCTGGGGAACCTGATGCATATGGGAGCCTTTATTGGGACCCTGGTGCAAGGGGGGCTTTTTGGGGACTCTGTGGTATGGATGGGGCTCTCTGGGGACCCTGGTGTAAGTGGAGGAGGCTCTCTGGGGACCCCGAGTTAAGGGGAGGCTCTCTGGGGACCCTAATATAAGGGGGACTCTCTGTGGACCCTGATGTAAGGGGGGAGCTCTCTGGTGTAAGGGGAAGGCTCTCTGGGGACCCTAATATAAGGGGGACTCTCTGTGGACCCTGATGTAAGGGGGGAGCTCTCTGGTGTAAGGGGAAGGCTCTCTGGGGACCCTAATATAAGGGGGACTCTCTGTGGACCCTGATGTAAGGGGGGAGCTCTCTGGTGTAAGGGGAAGGCTCTCTGGGGACCCTGATATAAAGAGGGGCTTTCTGGGGACCCCAATAAAAGGGGGGCTTTCTGGGGACCCCAATAAAAGGGGGGCTTTCTGGGGACCCCAATAAAAGGGGGGCTTTCTGGGGACCCCAATAAAAGGGGGGCTTTCTGGGGACCCCAATAAAAGGGGGGCTTTCTGGGGACCCCAATAAAAGGGGGGCTTTCTGGGGACCCCGAAGTAAGAAGGGGCTCTCTGGGGACCCCGAAGTAAGAAGGGGCTCTCTGGGGACCCCGAAGTAAGAAGGGGCTCTCTGGGGACCCCGAAGTAAGAAGGGGCTCTCTGGGGACCCCGAAGTAAGAAGGGGCTCTCTGGGGACCCCGAAGTAAGAAGGGGCTCTCTGGGGACCCTGAAGTAAGAAGGGGCTCTCTGGGGACCCTGAAGTAAGAAGGGGCTCTCTGGGGACCCTGAAGTAAGAAGGGGCTCTCTGGGGACCCTGAAGTAAGAAGGGGCTCTCTGGGGACCCTGAAGTAAGAAGGGGCTCTCTGGGGACCCTGAAGTAAGAAGGGGCTCTCTGGGGATCCTAATATAAGGGGGGCTCTCTGTGGACCCTGATGTAAGAAAGGGGCTCTCTGAGGACCCTGATGTAAGGGGGAGCTCTCTGGGGACTTTGATGTAAGGGGAAGGCTCTCTGATGCAAGGGGAGGATCTCTGGGGACCATGATGCAAGGGGAGGCTCTCTGGGGACCCTGATGCAAGGAGGGGCTTTCTGGGAACCCTGATGCAAGGGGGAGGCTCTCTGGCAACCATGATGTAAGTGGGGGGCTTTCTGGGGACCCTGATGTAAGGTGGAAGCTCTAGGGACCCTGATGTAGGGGGCGGGCTCTAGGGACCATGATGTAAGGGGGTTCTCTGGGGACCCTGATGTAAGGGGGGGAGCTCTCTGGGGACCCTGATGTAATGGTAATATATATATATATACACATATATATATCAGATTATATATAATGTCACAAACACATGTATGCGATATACATGTGTATGCCTGGCCAAGTGTTTGATTTTCTTTACTTCGCTGCTATGGGCTCTAGCCCCAGATCTTTTGTAGACCTAGCAACGCCCCTGCCCCTGCGGTACCATTTTTTCCCCTAATACCTGGGGTGGGACCAATATCAGCATCTCTGAGCTGCCCTACACCTTGTAGACTGTATTTTACTCTCAGCGTCTGGTTAGTAGCACCATAAACTCCAGTCTCCCCACAGTACAAATAAACTGACATGAGATACAAGATTCTGCCGCCAACACTCCGCCGAGGGAAAGGGGAATCTCAATATTTTTTTGCGTCTTCCTGTGCGAGTTCAGCACCGGGTTTGATGTCAATAATGTTATTTTATGTCCATAAAGTATTACAAATGATATATGTATTTAATGTAGATACAAAATGCTGAACCTACTCTCTGCCCAGACGATCCATCTCGGAATTTGCTGAATACGGAGTTTCGAGAAACAATTTTCCCTTCTCTCTGGGGCTCCATCAAGACGCGGGGAGGATTTTTTATTTTATTTTTGCTTACACATAAATTGACTTACAGCGCTGATTACAGCAAAGGCCGCGGCGAATAAAAACATGTTCTTTACCGACCCCGCAAACGCCATTGTTAAAACAACGTGATGGATGAAAACGATGACAGCAGATATTTGTATGTAATAAGCCTTGATGAATCTTTTTTCTTGTTCATCGGCTGCAAGGCTGGGGCAGCCAATAGGAAGAATTCTTGGCGTCCGTCCAACTTCCAGAGAAAAACAAACAACATAATTCAAGGTTGATTTTAGACTAAGATGTGCCGTTTCCTTGTAAACATCGCCGGTCCTCCAGGGGCTCCGGAGACCATTTATCATTTCTCCTTCTTCAGTGTGAAGTCGTATAAAATGCTATTAAATTGAGGATTGCTTTATATCGATGATTAAAGGCAGGGCCGTCTTTAATATTGATTGGACCCGGGGTAAAAAAATCTTGGGCCCTCCCCCCTCCATGCAGTTTCGCTCTTGATCGATCAACGGTAATGGTGATTTTTTTTTTTTTTACCGACCACCAATGCGTTGGGCGGCTACACTGACCACCAATGCGTTGGGCGGCTACACTGACCACCAATGCGTTGGGCGGCTACACTGACCACCAATGCGTTGGGCGGCTACACTGACCACCAATGCGTTGGGCGGCTACACTGACCACCAATGCGTTGGGCGGCTACACTGACCACCAATGCGTTGGGCGGCTACACTGACCACCAATGCGTTGGGCGGCTACACTGACCACCAATGCGTTGGGCGGCTACACTGACCACCAATGCGTTGGGCGGCTACACTGACCACCAATGCGTTGGGCGGCTACACTGACCACCAATGCGTTGGGCGGCTACACTGACCACCAATGCGTTGGGCGGCTACACTGACCACCAATGCGTTGGGCGGCTACACTGACCACCAATGCGTTGGGCGGCTACACTGACCACCAATGCGTTGGGCGGCTACACTGACCACCAATGCGTTGGGCGGCTACACTGACCACCAATGCGTTGGGCGGCTACACTGACCACCAATGCGTTGGGCGGCTACACTGACCACCAATGCGTTGGGCGGCTACACTGACCACCAATGCGTTGGGCGGCTACACTGACCACCAATGCGTTGGGCGGCTACACTGACCACCAATGCGTTGGGCGGCTACACTGACCACCAATGCGTTGGGCGGCTACACTGACCACCAATGCGTTGGGCGGCTACACTGACCACCAATGCGTTGGGCGGCTACACTGACCACCAATGCGTTGGGCGGCTACACTGACCACCAATGCGTTGGGCGGCTACACTGACCACCAATGCGTTGGGCGGCTACACTGACCACCAATGCGTTGGGCGGCTACACTGACCACCAATGCGTTGGGCGGCTACACTGACCACCAATGCGTTGGGCGGCTACACTGACCACCAATGCGTTGGGCGGCTACACTGACCACCAATGCGTTGGGCGGCTACACTGACCACCAATGCGTTGGGCGGCTACACTGACCACCAATGCGTTGGGCGGCTACACTGACCACCAATGCGTTGGGCGGCTACACTGACCACCAATGCGTTGGGCGGCTACACTGACCACCAATGCGTTGGGCGGCTACACTGACCACCAATGCGTTGGGCGGCTACACTGACCACCAATGCGTTGGGCGGCTACACTGACCACCAATGCGTTGGGCGGCTACACTGACCACCAATGCGTTGGGCGGCTACACTGACCACCAATGCGTTGGGCGGCTACACTGACCACCAATGCGTTGGGCGGCTACACTGACCACCAATGCGTTGGGCGGCTACACTGACCACCAATGCGTTGGGCGGCTACACTGACCACCAATGCGTTGGGCGGCTACACTGACCACCAATGCGTTGGGCGGCTACACTGACCACCAATGCGTTGGGCGGCTACACTGACCACCAATGCGTTGGGCGGCTACACTGACCACCAATGCGTTGGGCGGCTACACTGACCACCAATGCGTTGGGCGGCTACACTGACCACCAATGCGTTGGGCGGCTACACTGACCACCAATGCGTTGGGCGGCTACACTGACCACCAATGCGTTGGGCGGCTACACTGACCACCAATGCGTTGGGCGGCTACACTGACCACCAATGCGTTGGGCGGCTACACTGACCACCAATGCGTTGGGCGGCTACACTGACCACCAATGCGTTGGGCGGCTACACTGACCACCAATGCGTTGGGCGGCTACACTGACCACCAATGCGTTGGGCGGCTACACTGACCACCAATGCGTTGGGCGGCTACACTGACCACCAATGCGTTGGGCGGCTACCTGACCACCATGCGTTGGGCGGCTACACTGACCACCAATGCGTTGGGCGGCTACACTGACCACCAATGCGTTGGGCGGCTACACTGACCACCAATGCGTTGGGCGGCTACACTGACCACCAATGCGTTGGGCGGCTACACTGACCACCAATGCGTTGGGCGGCTACACTGACCACCAATGCGTTGGGCGGCTACACTGACCACCAATGCGTTGGGCGGCTACACTGACCACCAATGCGTTGGGCGGCTACACTGACCACCAATGCGTTGGGCGGCTACACTGACCACCAATGCGTTGGGCGGCTACACTGACCACCAATGCGTTGGGCGGCTACACTGACCACCAATGCGTTGGGCGGCTACACTGACCACCAATGCGTTGGGCGGCTACACTGACCACCAATGCGTTGGGCGGCTACACTGACCACCAATGCGTTGGGCGGCTACACTGACCACCAATGCGTTGGGCGGCTACACTGACCACCAATGCGTTGGGCGGCTACACTGACCACCAATGCGTTGGGCGGCTACACTGACCACCAATGCGTTGGGCGGCTACACTGACCACCAATGCGTTGGGCGGCTACACTGACCACCAATGCGTTGGGCGGCTACACTGACCACCAATGCGTTGGGCGGCTACACTGACCACCAATGCGTTGGGCGGCTACACTGACCACCAATGCGTTAGGCGGCTACACTGACCACCAATGCGTTAGGCGGCTACACTGACCACCAATGCGTTACACTGACCACCAATGCGTTACACTGACCACCAATGCGTTAGGCGTTAGGCGGCTACACTGACCACCAATGCGTTAGGCGGCTACACTGACCACCAATGCGTTAGGCGGCTACACTGACCACCAATGCGTTAGGCGGCTACACTGACCACCAATGTGTTAGGCGGCTACACTGACCACCAATGTGTTAGGCCAGGGGTCCTCAAACTACGGCCCTCCAGCTGTTCAGGAACTAAAATTCCCATCATGCTTAGTCATGTCTGTGAATGTCAGAGTTTTGCAATGCCTCATGGGATGTGTAGTTCTACAACAGCTGGAGGGCCGTAGTTTGAGGATCCCTGTGTTAGGCGTTTACACGGACCACCAATGTATTAGGGGTTTACACTAGGGTTGTCCCGATACCACTTTTTAAAGACCGAGTACAAAGTACCGATACTTTTTTTCAAGTACTCGCCGATACCGAATACCGATACTTTTTTTTTAATCTCATGTGACAGATTTGCTTCCAAATTGGGCCAGATTCATCATTAGTAACTCAGAATCTGCGCCGGCGTATATTTAAGCGTATTCTCAAAGTGAGATAAGCTTAAATATTGTTAAGATACGACCGGCGTAAGTCTCCTATGCCGGTGTATCTTAGCCGTCTATTTACGCTGGCCGCTAGCGGCGTGTACGTTGATTTACGCCTAGACTATGTAAATCAGTGAGATACGCCTATTCACGATCGTACACCCGGCCGACGCAGTGAATTTACGCCATTTACATAAGGCGTTTTTCCAGGCGTAAAGATAAACCACCAAAAAGATGGCGCATCCTATGTTAAGTATGGACGTCGGGACCGCGTCAAATTTTTAGATTTTACGTCGTTTGCTTAACTCGTCCATGAATGGGGCTTTACGTCAATTACGTTCACGTCAAAAACAAAATGCGTCTTAGCAGCGTAATTTGGAACATGCGCACTGGGATACATCCACGGTCAGCGCATGCGCAGTTAAAAAAAAAACGTGGGGTCACAACACATTGCCATAAAACGCCCACCTCATTCACATTTGTATTACCCGGGCTTACGCCGGCCCATTTACGCTACGCCGCCGTGACTTAGCTTGGTGAATACAGAATTTGCCTCGCTAATTTACGGCGGCGTAGCGTAAACAAGATACGCTACGCCCGCGAAAATTTAAGCCTCCGTACCTGAATCTAGCCCATTGTGTTTATCGATTTCAATTATTTTTTTTACCAATATGTATCATTTTTTTATTATGGATTTTTTCAGTCAAAATTTTTTATTGGTATTTCGGAATAAAGTACAACAACAAACATGACATCACGTAAGAACACAAAATACAACCGAGCAACACATAGGAGCGTATGGATACTACATTGAACAGGTATATAATCCAAATTAGAGAAATCTAATCCATACTATAATTAATAAACATTCATGTACGTAATAAACCACAAAGTAACAAAGGGGGAAGTAAAGGGATATTATGGATTTTTTATTCCATAAAATGAAACCTTACAATAAATGACAAAAGCAGCCCCCCCTCCCCCCCCTGTTGTCACACCAGCTCAGGGCCGCTCAGGTGGTGTAACTGGTCGGTGGACTACATGCCAACGCACCCTCCCCCCTTATCATAACGGCATTCCTCAGGCCGGGAGAGGAGACGGAGGACTGGGCAGCAATCATCACAGAAGGTGCGTGCGGACGCTGAGCGGCGTCACATCATCAGTGTGACAGGCCGAGTCTCGCCTCGCTGGCTCAGTAGGGGAGGTGAGCGGAGGAAAAAGAAGAGGGACAGACATACACGTGGCAGCTAAAAAAAAAAAATTCCTCACCGCCTCTGATGCCTGTGTCCGTGTATAATCCTCAGACGGCAGCCATACAGTGTTTAAAAGCCATGCCTCCTCCTCCTCCTCCTCTGTGATAGGGGAACTCAGTTTCCCAGCAGTGAGTTAAGTGTTCCACCTATCACAGACATCCTCTCATCCTCGTCCATGGGATGAGCATTAGAGGGTGTCCGTGATAGGCAGAACACTCACTCACTTGCTGGGAGTGTTCCCCCATCACAGAGGAGGAGGCGCGGCTTTTATACACTGGATGGCTGCCGTCTGAGCATTACACAGGGACACAAGCATTACACGCTGCCTCTCTCTCTCCCAGGTATCAGATCTGGCATCGGGAGGATTTGCACGAGTACAAGTAATCACGCAAATGCTCTGTATCGGTCCCGATACCCATACCAATATCGGGACAACCCTAGTTTACACTGACCAGTAATGTATTAGGGGTTTACACTGACCACCAACGTATTAGGGCTTTACACTGACCACCAACGTATTAGGGCTTTACACTCACCCACAAACGTATTAGGGGTTTACACTGACCACCAACGTATTAGGGCTTTACACTGACCACTACGGTTGTCCCGATACCACTTTTTTAGGACCTAGTACGAGTACCGATACTTTTTTTTCAAGTAGTCGCCGATACCGGATACCGATACTTTTTTTAAATGTGTCCCCAAATGCAGCCATGTCCCCCACATATTGCAGCCATGTCCTGTCCCCCACATATTGCAGCCATGTCCTGTCCCCCACATATTGCAGCCATGTCCTGTCCCCCACATATTGCAGCCATGTCCTGTCCCCCACATATTGCAGCCATGTCCTGTCCCCCACATATTGCAGCCATGTCCTGTCCCCCACCTATTGCAGCCATGTCCTGTCCCCCACCTATTGAAGCCATGCATGTCCCCCACAGATGCAGCCATGCATGTCCCCCACAGATGCAGCCATGCATGTCCTGTCCCCCACATATTGCAGCCATGCATGTCCCCCACATATTGAAGCCATGCATGTCCCCCACAGATGCAGCCATGCATGTCCCCCACAGATGCAGCCATGCATGTCCTGTCCCCCACATATTGAAGCCATGCATGTCCCCCACAGATGCAGCCATGCATGTCCCCCACAGATGCAGCCATGCATGTCCCCCACAGATGCAGCCATGCATGTCCCCCACAGATGCAGCCATGCATGTCCTGTCCCCCATACCTGTAGTAGTAGATGCCGCCGCATTAATCCCCCTGCATTACAGCGCGCAATACAAGCTTTCGTTTGAATACTTGTAATGGCCACCGGGTCATGTATAGACACTCCCCTTCTCAGGATTGGACGGATCCGTCCAATCCCGAGAAGGGGAGTGTCTATACATGGCGCTGCACGCATTACAAGTATTCAAACGAAAGCTTGTATTGCGCACTAAAATGCAGGGGGATTAACACGGCGGTATGCGGCGGAAGCTTTGCGGTAAGCGGGGGGGGGGGCTATTCTATTTAGGTATCGTTGGTATTTGTGGGAGTACAAGTACTCCCGCAAATACTCGGTATCGGTCGCGATACCGATACTGGTATCGGGACAACCCTACTGACCACCAATGTATTAGGGGTTTACACTGACCACCAATGTACTAGGGGTTTACACTGACCACCAATGTATTAGGGGTTTACACTGACCACTAACGCATTAGGGGTTTACACTGACCACTAACGCATTAGGGGTTTACACTGACCACTAACGCATTAGGGGTTTACACTGACCACTAACGCATTAGGGGTTTACACTGACCACTAACGCATTAGGGGTTTACACTGACCACTAACGCATTAGGGGTTTACACTGACCACTAACGCATTAGGGGTTTACACTGACCACTAACGCATTAGGGGTTTACACTGACCACTAACGCATTAGGGGTTTACACTGACCACTAACGCATTAGGGGTTTACACTGACCACTAACGCATTAGGGGTTTACACTGACCACTAACGCATTAGGGGTTTACACTGACCACTAACGCATTAGGGGTTTACACTGACCACCAATGTATTAGGGGTTTACACTGACCACCAATGTAATAGAAGCAATTTGCTTACTTTTGCAGAACAATGGTAGGCCTAATGACCACAGTTGTAGGCAGGACTTTCAAGCATGCCCTCTTTATTTCCTCAGCAGCATTCAGAATAGTTGATGGTGAATATGATCTCAGGGAGGCACGATATACATATCAACACCACCCCTATTTACATATGAATGCCGCCGCTATTTACATATCAATGTTGGTATTGATATGTAACACAGAGTTATCTGTACAAAATAAAGCAGAGCTGGGCAGCAGTAGTAACAGAACTTCACACTGAAATATCAGGACACAGCATGGGACTAAAACATGAATGGACAAGGTAATTTAAACTAGGATAGCTGGCAGGTATGAGGCAGCTGCTTTGGGCCCCACAACAATGACAGGGCCCAGGACAGCTGCTCCTTTTGCCCTACCTTAAAAACGACCCTGATTAAAGGGTCAGTCCACCCAAAGGTAATAGTTATAGGCGGCACATGGTGGAGAGGGAGAGCTCCTGGATTCCTATATGTCCTGGATACAGCGAGATCTCATTGACATAATTTTCCACTCACATGGGAGGTTTGGGTTTTCTTGCTCACCTGTTTCATGTTCCATATTATAAAATAAATCCAAAACCCAGCAGGGATGGTGGGAACTCCTCATAATGGGCACATCAGGGTTTCAGACATATAAACTCAGTGCAGGGATAGTGGGAGCCCTTCATAATTGCCACAGCAGGTGTACCGACCCAGAAACTCAGCGCAGGGATAGTGGGAACCTCTCATATTATGCACATTACGTGTACAGACCTGGGAACTCAGCACAGGGATGGTGGAAACCAGTGGCGGCTGGTGCTCAAATTTTTTTGGGGGGCGCAAACGAAAGAAAAAAAAAACAAAACAATTGCAGCCTCACTGTACCTATCAATTGTCACCACTGTGCCGTGCCATCAAAACGCAGCCACCGTGCCCCCACTCGTCGCCACCGTGCCCCCACTTGTATGAATCTGTATATTTTACTGGCTGTGAGCGAGCCAGAGGGGGCGGCGCTCCTGCGTCCCTATGGACACACCGCCACTGGTGTAAACCTCTCATAATGGGCACAGCAGGTGTACAGACCTGGGAACTCAGCACAGGGATGGTGGAAACCTCTCATAATGGGCACAGCAGGTGTACAGACCTGGGAACTCAGCACAGGGATGGTGGAAACCTCTCATAATGGGCACAGCTGGTGTACAGACCTGGGAACTCAGCACAGGGATGGTTGGAATCCCTCATAATGGGCTCAGCAGGAGGACAGACTTGGGAACTCAGCACAGGGATGGTGGAAACCTCTCATAATGGGCACAGCAGGTGTACAGACCTGGGAACTCAGCACAGGGATGGTTGGAATCCCTCATAATGGGCTCAGCAGGAGGACAGACTTGGGAACTCAGCACAGGGATGGTGGGAATCCCTCATAATGGGTACAGTAGATATACAGACCTGGGAACTCAGCACAGGGATGGTTGGAATCCCTCATAATGGGCTCAGCAGGAGGACAGACCTGGGAACTCAGCACAGGGATGGTAGGAGACTCTTATAATGGGCACAGCAGGAGTGCAGACCTGGAATCTTCGTGCAGGGATGGTGTAATCCCCCATAATGGGCACATTAAATCTTATTATATCCAATCTGGGGACAAAACCAGGGACAGACTTGGTCCGGGGACAGTGTCCTCAATCAGGGAACTGTCCCTGAAACTGGGGATGTCTGGTCACCCTAGCCTACAAGGTAGATCATCTGCTCCGGACCAACGTGGTCCCGGAGCCAGGAACATGTGAACGCACACACACCCCGGCCAGGAGGGCCACACACAGGGTGGTGGGATGACTGCCCAGGTGGATGGCGGCAAAGACGACGACCTGGAACCAATGGCATCTGCCCCCCTAAATACCCCTCCCCAGCATGCACAGCGAGGCAATCAAACCTCCTGATTGGCTGCCAAGGAGAAATATCCACACGACCCTGACTTTACTGCTGCCACCTGCCAGCCTGGGGTGTGAGGCCCCCCAGACAGCGACAGTGGACACACAGCACAGCCAGAGCTGGTAGTACAGAGGCCTTGTAGTCAAATAAACACAGTCAGACAACCAACTCTCTGGCCCCCTCTAAATTAAAGCGTAGTTCCACCCAAAAATGGAACTTCCGCTTATCCCACTCCTCACCCTCTTACATGCCACATTCGGCATGTAATTTTTTTGGGGGGGGGAGTGGGGGCTTCAGGAGGAGTGGGACTTCCGGCCGGGGGCCCACAGTAGCAATGAGGATGCCGGCTGGGGAGGGGGGGAGAGGAGCGGAGCCCCGGCCGGCGCGTCGCTGGAACGCTGGAGCAGGTGAGTGTATGTTTATTAAAAGCCAGCAGATACACTTTTTGTAGCTGCTGACTTTTAATAAAATAAAATTTGGCTGGAACACCCCTTTAAAGGCTGCATTCACACCTGAGCGTCGCATTTTCGGAGTTTTGCTGCGCGTATTCGAGCGTTTGCATACAGCGTCGTCCGACGTTTTTGAACTTCGAAGTTTTTTATTTTAGCCAATAGGAAAAATGATCATCTCTTTCACCACTTGTTGCTGTGTTTGTAGATTTTTTTATCTTCTGCCTGGGTGAAATGTTCCATTGACTCAAGCGACAAAACGGCCATAGAAACGCTCGTTGTCACGCTAGAATCGAGCGTTTTCCATTACTTTCTATGGAAAATACAAACGCTCAAGTACGCCCAAACCGCCCTATTCGCGCGACAAAAAAAGGTCCGGAACTTGTTTGAGCTTTAGGCGTCGTACACACGATCGGACATATCCGATGAAAACGGTCCGCGGACCATTTCCATCGGATATGTCCGATCGGGAGTTTGATCCGATGGCGTGTACACACCATCGGATCAAATTCCCCGCCGCCGGACAGCGCGGTGACGTGGCGGTGACGCGGCGGTGACGTTGACGCCGCCACGTCTCCGCACCAGGAAGTTAAACACTTCCGCGCATGCGCCGAAAACATGTCTGCTGGTAAGTGTACTAACCAGCAGACATGTCGGGCGGACAGATTCCCACCGGATGGATTTCAAAGCATGCTTTGAAATCTGTCGGGTGGAGAAATCTGTCCGCTAGCCCATACACACGAGCGGAGATGTCTGCTGAAACGGTCCATCGGACCGTTTTCAGCGGACATATCCCCTCGTGTGTACGAGGCCTCAGGCGTTCGGCGTCACGCGTTTTGTAGTGGAGATGTGAACCATCGCCAATGATTGCGGGTATGTCATACCCTTTACAGCAGTGGTTCTCAACCTTCTAGTGCCGTGACCCCTTGATAAAATTCCCCCAGTTGTGGGGACCCCTTACAGTAAAATTTTCGTAACGTGGGTTGTCAGCACCCAAGGCACGACAAGTAATTTGCACCCCTAATCCACGAACATGGTTTCTTGTAGCAGGCAGCTGACCTCTAGTCTCTGCCCCCCAGCCATGCGAAGAGGCTGAATGGGCGGCCACGAGCTCCAGGGACAGCCCAGCTGGGCAGCCACAGGCTCCAGGGACGGCCCAGCTGGGCGGCCACAGGCTCCAGGGACGGCCCAGCTGGGCGGCCGCAAAAAGGCTGGGAGAGCGGTGTGGTCTTCAGGAACAGCCCAGGCTTCGGTGACCCCTGGCAAATCTTTTTTTGACCCCCAGGTTGAGAACCACTGCTTTACAGGCTGATTGGCTTTTGAATTTTTTGACCCGTGGCGCCGCCCCTTCACCCGCTTCCGCCCCGAGGCCTGGCCCCGGCCCTGCACACAAGGTAACTAACATCTGAACGAAGCGGAGGGGCGGGGACGGGGGCGGGGCTAAACATTGATTAGGACGGTCGTCTGCATCGGTCCCGCATCGCGATGCACCGATTATATTTGACACCCCTAATCTCCATAGAGAATAATGTATTTTTTTTCCCCTCTAGCATATTGTAGCGTCGCACTTCAGGCGACAAAGCACTCAGGTGTGAATGGAGCCTTATAGCAGCACCTGCTATGAAAGTGGCCAGGCGCTACACATATATATATATATATATATATACATACATATACATATACATATACATATACACACACATATACACACACACACACACACATATATATATATATATATATTTATTACACACACACACACATAATGGGGGAGGTGTTACACAACAACTGGAGTTCTGCTTTAAATAGAACATTAATCTATTCAGATCTGTCATTATCAGACACTTGTGGAGCAGACAAGGACAGAAGATTTGGAGTCCAGAAAAGCTGCTTGAATTTACAATATAGTTTGTCAAAAAAATACGTCCTTATGACGGCGAGGAGGTCCCCCATAGCTCTGAATTGAATATATTCACTTTAATCTAAATATCCTACACTGCCTTCCGCTGTATGTTTCCATTAAACATTTCCTTGTCTCGACCTTCTGTAATCATCGTGGTCCCCGGATGAGATTTCGGAGCCGGCAGGAAAGAAATGATCCGAGATTTCCTGCATGTTCCATTCTGTTAGAAGTTAGACGATTTCATCGTGACTCGTGGCATCATTTCACCTCTGGGCTAGTTTGGAAACAGTTTTACCGCCTTTATCTCAGAATATGTCCTCCGTAATGTGCAGCAAACGCACAGAATTCAATAGAGATTTTACACAAGAGTTTCTACGGGAAAGTTGCCCCAACATTGTAAAGAGTAGAAATGGGAAAGGCAACTGAATGAGTTGGGTAAGCAAAGCTCGGTTTTGCTTGGTGTGTTATGTGAAGTGATAACCCTCTATGAAATCGATAGGATTTTTTAGGCCTCCTTAGGCTTATTGCCAATATACGCAGGGCCGGCGCGATCACTAGGCAGCCGCCTAGGGTGCACTGCTGCCTAGAGCGCGCGGCCACTGGTGTTCCTACTCTCTTCTCCCTTGTAGCAAGCAACTAATGCTGGCCATACACGTTCGAAAAACGAACGTTCGGTCGTGAGCGCAAACGATAGTGCCATCATGTAATGACCAATAAATCGTTCAGTGGCCATAAATAAAAAAAAAAAAAAAAAAAAAAAAAAAAAAAAAAAAAAAAAAAATCGGGTTTTTTTTTTTTTTTATATACCTGTTGCAGAAAGTTCGGACGGGAAACACATTAACCTTGCTATTTATCGTTCGTTCGGCAGAAAATTTACAAACTTTTCCTTAATTTTTTCGGCTCAAAAACTTCCGACGATTATAGATTTTGTGCCCATTAACTGTTCGAAAATCTAACAAACTTTATGAACGACCGAATTTAGGCCAATTTTTCGTATATAGCATATAGCCAGCATTAAGCCCTTTTCACGCGGTACAGCGCTAAAAATAGCGCTGCTATACCGCATGAAAAAAACCTGCCCTGTAGTCTTCAATGTTGAAAGCCTGAAGGCTTTCACACTGAAGCGGTGCGCTAGCAGGAGCGCTCCAAAGGTCCTGCTAGCTGCATCTTTGGAGCACTATAGGAGCGGGGTGTTTACCGCTCCTATACCGCTCCTTTCCATTGAAATCAATGGGAAACCGCGGTAATACCGCTCGCAATTGCGGGCGGTATTAACCCTTTTTCGGGGTTAAAACCGCACCACTACCGGCCGAATACCACGGTAAATACGATGGTATAGCAGCGCTAAAAATTACGCTGCTATACCGCCACCGCGGCTCCCGCTGCAATGTGAAAGCAGCTTTAGTCTCAGCATCAGCAGGCAGCCCCTGCTCTGTTTGCAGGTGGGGGGGGGCTGTGTGTTCCAACTCCAGAATTGAATGGAAGCAAGCAAACAATCATTGATGAGTGCTGGTAGCATAGGTGTGCACCCAAAAACACACACATGTATGTGCGAGTATATATATATATATTATACACACACACACACACACACACACACATATACATACACACAGGGTTCGACAAATTCCGGGCGCCAGATCGACGTTGCGCCTAGAATTATCGACCTGGCGCCTGGGGGAGCAGAGCATGGGTATCCTGTGCACGCTGGACGCCCGCCCCCCCACTCGCGATCTTGTAGTGCCGCGATGGGCGCTAATTGAGGCCGCGGCTTTGCGACCTATACTTCCTAGGGGACTGGAGCGAGGCAGTGGGTACTAAGCGAGGGGCGGGCCACCCCGGGTGACACCCACTGGATGGGGGGTGTAAGGCCGGCGGGACCCCCCCGCGACTGAAGAGAATGCCGTGGGTTTAGGCAGCGGCAGCACGAGCATGGAGCGGTTACAGGACACGAGGTAGTGGCTTTTACACACCCGGGACAACCATAACATTCTCTCCTCTCCATGGTCGCGGCTCTGATCAGTCTCTGCAGTGGCTTTCACAGCCAAACAGAGAGTGAAGCCGCCTCCCCTCCTCCGTTATGTCTACACAGTGCTGTGCATGCAGAAGGAGGGGGAGACGGCTTCACTCTCTGCTCGGCTGTGACAGCGGCTGCCGAGACTGATCAGAGCCGCGACCACGGAGAGGATGGGATCATCATGGCGCGGGGTCCCGGGTCTGCCGACTGGCTCAGGTGTGGCTCGTCTTTTTTGGCAGGAATGACTGTAAAAAAAGAATAAGCATGTGGCTGGGACTTTATAGGCACCTTTAAACTTGAGTAAACATAGTAGAACACATACAAAATCCTAAAATCGCAAGATTATTTATTTAACAACAACTAAAAAATATATACAGTGCGGAAAATAAGTATTTGAACACCCTGCTATTTTGCAAGTTCTCCCACTTGGAAATCATGGAGGGGTCTGAAATTGTCATCGTAGGTGCATGTCCACTGTGAGAGACATAATCAAAAAAAAAAATTCCAGAAATCACAATTTATGATTTTTTAACTATTTATTTGTATGATACAGCTGCAAATAAGTATTTGAACACCTGTCTATCAGCTAGAATTCTGACCCTCAAAGACCTGTTAGTCTGCCTTTAAAATGTCCACCTCCACTCCATTTATTATCCTAAATTAGATGCACCTGTTTGAGGTCATTAGCTGCATAAAGACACCTGTCCACCCCATACAATCAGTAAGAATCCAACTACTAACATGGCCAAGACCAAAGAGCTGTCCAAAGACACTAGAGACAAAATTGTACACCTCCACAAGGCTGGAAAGGGCTACAGGGAAATTGCCAAGCAGCTTGGTGAAAAAAGGTCCACTGTTGGAGCAATCATTAGAAAATGGAAGAAGCTAAACATGACTGTCAATCTCCCTCGGACTGGGGCTCCATGCAAAATCTCACCTTGTGGGGTCTCAATGATCCTAAGAAAGGTGAGAAATCAGCCCAGGACTACACGGGAGGAGCTGGTCAATGACCTGAAAAGAGCTGGGACCACCGTTTCCAAGGTTACTGTTGGTAATACACTAAGACGGTCATGGTTTGAAATCATGCATGGCACAGAAGGTTCCCCTGCTTAAACCAGCACATGTCAAGGCCCGTCTTAAGTTTGCCAATGACCATTTGGATGATCCAGAGGAGTCATGGGAGAAAGTCATGTGGTCAGATGAGACCAAAATAGAACTTTTTCGTCATAATTCCACTAACCGTGTTTGGAGGAAGAAGAATGATGAGTACCATCCCAAGAACACCATCCCTACTGTGAAGCATGGGGGTGGTAGCATCATGCTTTGAGGGGGGTTTTTCTGCACATGGGACAGGGCGACTGCACTGTATTAAGGAGAGGATGACCGGGGCCATGTATTGCGAGATTTTGGGCAACAACCTCCTTCCCTCAGAGCTTTGAAGATGGGTCGAGGCTGGGTCTTCCAACATGACAATGACCCGAAGCACACAGTCAGGATAACCAAGGAGTGGTTCTGTAAGAAGCATATCAAGGTTCTGGCGTGGCCTAGCCAGTCTCCAGACCTAAACCCAATAGAGACTCTTTGGAGGGAGCTCAAACTCCGTGTTTCTCAGCGACAGCCCAGAAACCTGACTGATCTAGAGAAGATCTGTGTGGAGGAGTGGGCCAAAATCCCTCCTCCAGTGTGTGCAAACCTGGTGAAAAACTACAAGAAACGTTTGACCTCTGTAATTGCAAACAAAGGCGACTGTACCAAATATTAACATTGATTTTCTCAGGTGTTCAAATACTTCTTTGCAGCTGTATCATACAAATAAATAGTTAAAAAAATCATTCATTGTGAATTTTTTTGTTTGATTATGTCTCTCACAGTGGACATGCACCTACGATAACAATTTCAGACCCCTCCATGATTTCCAAGTGGGAGAACTTGCAAAATAGCAGGGTGTTCAAATACTTATTTTTTGCACTGTATCATGTAATCCTGAATGCCCCCAGAGTTGCTGATAGATTGAATGTACATACAGGCAATAATATACAGAATCCAACTGTTTACATTAATAGCAACCCCTGTGACCAATACCCAGCAGTAGTGTAGTTAGTGGGCTTCTGAGCGAGTCAGTTGAAGTCACCATTCAAGGGCTAGAATTATTGCTCTCGCGCTAACGATCGCGGCGATACCTCACATGTGTGGTTTGAATACCGTTTACATATGCGGGTGCTACTCACATGTGTTCACTTCTGCATGCGAGATTGGCAGGACGCTGCGCGTTTTCTGGCTCCTAACTTTTTTAGGACAAATCCGGTGTGTAATATATATATATATATATATATATATATATATATATAATATATATATATATATATATATATATATATATATATATATATACACACATACACACACACACTAAATAAATGTAATCATTTTAAAATGTTGTACAGTGGTGGATGGTTGGTGTCAGTAGTTTTTATTATTTAATTTTTGTATTATTTAAAAAAAAAATTATATTAAATTTTTTTTAGACGCTTTGGTGAAATATCAGCAGGGGGAATTTGCGCTGAACAGGGTCATTAGGGTGTGCCCAGGCACACCTCCTGCGCACGCCTATGGCTGGTGAGGCTGCATTTGATGGGCTCTGGTGAGGCTGCATTTGATGGGCGCTGGTGAGGCTGCATTTGATGGGCGCTGGTGAGGCTGCATTTGATGGGCGCTGGTGAGGCTGCATTTGATGGGCGCTGGTGAGGCTGCATTTGATGGGCGCTGGTGAGGCTGCATTTGATGGGCGCTGGTGAGGCTGCATTTGATGGGCGCTGGTGAGGCTGCATTTGATGGGTGCTTCATTAAAAATGTGGGGTATACATGGGCAGGGCAAAGGCGGTGGAGCCAGGAGGGACATCAAAATGTGGTTATGCCTAGGATGTCAAAAATCCTTGCACCAGCCCTGGGTATACCTGTAGGCAGGTGCAGTCTGTATTCTCCACTGCAGATGGCACTCGACTGAAGCGTCAATGCAGATGGGGGAGGAAGATGCAAGGAACTTGGTTCCCCTTTTGATTTTCTCAGTCATAGGGAGACAGCTATCCGATTCGAATGCCCGATGTGACTTTGGCGGCCATCTAGGGTGAGGGCAGAGCCTATTTAAGGCCCTGGCCCCCTGCTGTGGCAAAAGTATTTCTTTCACCAAGAAAATGTGACTGTACAGCCTCTCACAGGCAAATGTTGCACCTTTTAATCTGGGAATGATAATCTCCATTTTGTAGCCAAGACTGGCAAATTTTCATTTGCGTGCCTCTAATTGAGATCAGCCATATACATGTGTGTGTGTCTTTAAGCCAAGACCAGCAATGGGCTGTGCAAACCTTTCCTGAAGGTGCTCCCCTTTAACAGCCTACCACATTCTCTTCTAGGACCTAGCCGAGATCCAAAATATGTGATGCCAGAATACGGTGTGGCAGACACCGTCAGGTGAAATTCCTACGGTTCCATACCACCACATACATCCTACCGTGCTTCCCCCAAAATAAGCCCGGGTCTTATATTAATTTTGGCAACAAAAGACACAATAGGGCTTATTTTCAGGGTAGGTCTTACCATGTAATGTGCTGTCTTCTCTCCCCCTCCCTGCCTGTCAGGAATCCCCAGTATTAACGGAGTTAACGGTAGAGTGCCTGGTTAGGGGAGGGGGGGAGAGTGCCTGGTTAGGGGAGGGGGGAGAGTGCCTGGTTAGGGGAGGGGGGAGAGTGCCTGGTTAGGGGAGGGGGGAGAGTGCCTGGTTAGGGGAGGGGGGGAGAGAGTGCCTGGTTAGGGGAGGGGGGGGGAGAGAGTGCCTGGTTAGGGGAGGGGGGGGAGGGAGAGTGCCTGGTTAGGGGAGGGGGGGAGAGAGAGTGCCTGGTTAGGGAGGGGGGCCTGGTTAGGGGGGGGGTAGAGGTGGGGTAGGGAGAGTGCCTGGTTAGGGGGGGGGTAGAGTGCCTGGTTAGGGGGGGGGTAGAGTGCTGGTTAGGGGGGGGTAGTGCCTGGTTAGGGGGGGGGTGCCTGGTTAGGGGGGGGTAGTGCCTGGTTAGGGGGGGGGGTAGAGTGCCTGCCTGTTAGGGGGGGGGGTAGAGTGCCTGGTTAGGGGGGGGGGGTAGAGTGCCTGGTCAGGGGGGGGGGGGGTAGAGTGCCTGGTTAGGGGGGGGGGGGTAGAGTGCCTGGTTAGGGGGGGTAGAGTTCCTGGTTAGGGGGGGGGGGGGCCTGGTAGGGGGGGGGGTAGTGCCTGGTTAGGGGGGGGGGGTAGAGTGCCTGGTTAGGGGGGGGGTAGAGTGCCTGGTCAGGGGATAGGGGGGGGGGGGGGGTAACCAAGGGGGGGAGAGGGGGGGGGGGGGGGTGGAGTGAGGGGGGGGGGGTAGAGTTCCTGGTTGGGGGTGGTAGAGTGCCTGGTCAGGGGGGGGTAGCCTGGGGGGGGGGGGGGGGGGGGGGTCAGGGGGTGGTAGTGCCTGGTCAGGGGGCCTGGGGGCCTGGGGGGGGGGTGGGGGTGGGGGGTAGGGGGTGGTAGAGTGGGAAGTGGGACCCTGGTCAGGGGGTGGTAGAGGCCTGGTCAGGGGGTGGTAGAGTGCCTGGTCAGGGGGGGTGGTAGAGTGCCTGGTCAGGGGGGGGGGGAGAGTGCCTGGTTAGGGGGGTAAGGGGGGGGGGGGGGGGTGCCTTAGGGGGGGGGGGGGGGGGGGGGGGGGGGGAGGCGGGAGGGAGAGGGGGGGGGGTGGGAGGGCGGGGTGGGGGGGTGGGGGCCGGGGGGGGGGGGGGGTTTAGGTGCCTGGTTAGGGGGGGGGGGGGGGGGGGGAAGGGGGGGGGATGGGTGAGGGGGTGCGGGGGGGGGGGGGGGGGGAGGGGGGGGGGGGGGGTGGGGGGAGGGGGGGGGTTAGTGCGGGGGGGGGGGAGAGGTGGGTGGGGGGGGGGGGGGTGTGGTGGTTAGGGGAGGGGGGAGCTGGTTAGGGGGGGGGGGAGAGTGCCTGGTTAGGGGGGGGGGTAGAGTGCCTGGTTAGGGGGGGGGGTAGAGTGCCTGGTTAGGGGGGGGTGGTAGAGTGCCTGGTCAGGGGGGGGAGGGGTGGTAGAGTGCCTGGTCAGGGGGGGGGTAGGTGCCTGGGGAGGGGTGGTAGTGCCTGGTCAGGGGGTGGTAGAGTGCCTGGTTCAGGGGGGGAGAAGAGGTGGAGGGGGTATTAGAGTGCCTGGTTAGGGGGTGGGTAGAGTGCCTGGTCAGGGGGGTGGTAGAGTGCCTGGTCAGGGGTGGTAGAGTGCCTGGTTAGGGGGGGGGGTAGAGTGCCTGGTTAGGGGGGGGGGGGGAGTGCGGTAGGGGAGGGAGAGATGCCTGGTTAGGGGGGGGGTAGAGTGCCTGATTAGGGGGGGGGGGTAGAGTGCCTGGTCCAGGTCAGGGGGGGTAGAGTGCCTGGTTAGGGGAGGGGGGGGGGTGAGAGTGCCTGGTTAGGGGGAGGGGGGGGAGAGTGCCTGGTTTGGGGAGGGGAGGGATGTAGGGGGGGAGAGTGCCTGGTTAGGGGGGGGGGGTAGACATGTGCCTAGGTAAGAGTGCCTGGTTAGGGGGGGTGGTAGAGTGCCTGGTCAGGGGGAGGGTGGTAGAGTGCCTGGTCAGGGGGGGGGGGGTAAAGTGCCTGAAATAGGGGGGTGGTAGAGTGCCTGGTCAGGGGGTGGTGCCTGGATAGGGGCCTGGGGGGAGGAGTATGCAGGGGGTGGTGCCTGGTATAGGGGCCTGGTCAGGGGGTGGTAGAGAGTGCCTGGTCAGGGGGTGGTAGAGTGCCTGGTCAGGGGGTGGTAGAGTGCCTGGTCAGGGGGGTGGTAGAGTGCCTGGTCAGGGGGTGGTAGAGTGCCTGGTCAGGGGGGGGGGTAGAGTGCCTGGTCAGGGGGGTAGTGCCTGGTCAGGGGACGAGTTGCCTGGTCAGGGGGGTGGTAGAGTGCCTGGTCAGGGGGGCGGTAGGTGCCTGGTCAGGGGGCGGTAGAGTGCCTGGTCAGGGGGCGGTAGAGTGCCTGGTCAGGGGGCGGTAGAGTGCCTGGTCAGGGGGCGGTAGAGTGCCTGGTCAGGGGTAGGTGCCTGGTAGTGTGGGGTGCCTGGTCAGGGGGTGGTAGAGTGCCTGGTCAGGGGGTGGTAGAGTGCCTGGTCAGGGGGGTGGTAATAGAGTGCCTGGTCAGGGGGTGGTAGAGTGAGGTTTTGCCTGGTTAGGGGTGAGGGGGTGGTAGAGTGCCTGGTCAGGGGGGGGGGGGTGGTAGAGTGCCTGGTCAAACGGGCTCAAGGGGGTAGAGTGCCTGGTCAGGGGGGGTAGAGTGCCTGGTCAGGAAAGGGGGGGGTAGAGTGCCTGGTCAGGTTCAGGGGGTGGTAGAGTGTTGCCTGCCTGCCAGTGGTCAGGGGGGGGGTGGTAGAGTGTGGTGTTAGCCTGGTCAGGGGGGGTAGAGTGCCTGGTCAGGGGGGGGTAGAGTGCCTGGTCAGGGGGGGGTAGAGTGCCTGGTCAGGGGGGGGGTAGAGTGCCTGGTTAGGGGGTGGTAGAGTGCCTGGTCAGGGGGTGGTAGAGTGCCTGGTCAGGGGGTGGTAGAGTGCCTGGTCAGGGGGTGGTAGAGTGCCTGGTCAGGGGGGGGGTAGAGTGCCTGGTCAGGGGGGGTAGAGTGCCTGGTTAGGGGGTGGTAGAGTGCCTGGTCAGGGGGGGTAGAGTGCCTGGTCAGGGGGGGGTAGAGTGCCTGGTCAGGGGGGGTGGTAGAGTGCCTGGTCAGGGGGGTGGTAGAGTGCCTGGTCAGGGGGGGTGGTAGAGTGCCTGGTCAGGGGGGGTGGTAGAGTGCCTGGTTAGGGGGGGGTGGTAGAGTGCCTGGTTAGGGGGTGGTAGAGTGCCTGGTTAGGTAAGGTGACCAGATTTTTAAAATGAAATCAGGGGACATTTTTTTTTTTTTTTTTACTAGTAATGGTAGCAATCACAGAGCGCCACACCAATTTTCAACTACTTGAGAGACGTGGCCTCATTTAAAGGTTTCATATCCTGCAGTTACTCCATGCTCCTTAGTAAATTTCTTCCTGACAACACGGCAGGCATCATAGCAAAGTGGGGGAGGGATGTGGGAGCATTTGAGGAGGACCAATGGGAAGAGGCTCTTTTGCCAATTCCCCCGAGTTCTCTGAATGTGGCCCAAAGGATGTCGCAGCTGTATATTCTGCTGCGTGTGCATTACACACCGGCTAGGCTGGTTGCAATGGGGGTGAAAGAGGACCCCGCCTGCACTAGGTGCAAGAGGGATCATGGTGACCTGATCCACATGTTATGGAGGTGTCCCAAATTGCATCTTTATTGGACGGAGGTCTTGGACACTGTCAACCGTGTATTCCAGGTGCAACTAGCTCCACATCCTAAGCTGTGCCTGCTGGGAATCATTGATAACGTGCCGGAGGAGGATCCAGCTAGGCTGGGGATACTGAGGGCCTTGTTTCAGGCGCGGAAACTTATTCTGTGGCACTGGAAGTCAGAGGAACCCCCCACTGTGAGGGAATGGCGGAATCACATGGGAGACACAATTAGACTGGAGAAATATATATATCAACATAGGGGGTGTGTGAAAAAATTTGAAAAGGTCTGGGCAAGGTGGTTGGCAGTGCCGGGTCTGGCCCCCATAGATCTGATAATGGACCGTTTGCTTGGGTAAGGGCCGGGCCCTTGGTGGGAGAGGGAATGTGGCACCTGGGATGATGTGACCCCCCCCCCCCTGCAGAGAGCTTTCGTCCTGAGTTGGGACCCTGTTTCTCAAGGTATTCATATCACTGTTAGGCATTGTACTGTGGGTTGGCCACAACTACGGGGTATCCCTGTGCTCGTCTGGACATGTCTGAAACACCCATATAGAGGCTATAGATTGAGGGGTAATGTACATGACAAAGTAATTGCCTAGGCGGTGATCTGTTACTGTGTACAAGTGATTGTGTGAGCTGTACTGTACGATGTGTTTGCAACATGTCTGTTGTTTGTTTAATAAACGCTTTTCTGATTTAAAAAAGTAATGGTAGCAATCAGCGAATCTCTGCCCATCGCCGCCCGCCTCACAGCCTGTCAAGTCTTACTCTCCAGGCCCCCGGCTGCTACTGGGTGGGGAGCGGAGGAAGATCACCCTGCCAGGGAAGGCAAGGAGATAAACAGGCAGGCGGCTGGCTGGGATTTGAGCCAAGGCAGAAGAACATGCGAGCGGAGCTGAATGGGAATGCACCCGAAACTGAAGAAATATTCCCTCCACTCCGACCAGCACATGATCATCAGAAATGGGCACAGACTGTTCTTGAAATTGCCCTAACCCCTATTCAAATCCAATCTGGGGACAAAACTGGGGACAAACTTGGTCTGGGGACAGTGTCCTCAATCCGGGGACTGTCCCCTGAAACCGGGGATGTCTGGTCACCCTATGGTTAGGGGGTGGTAGAGTGCCTGGTCAGGGAGTGGTAGAGTGCCTGGTTAGGGGGGGTAGAGTGCCTGGTTAGGGGGGGTAGAGTGCCTGGTTAGGGGGGGGGGGGGGTAGAGTGCCTAGATAACAGAATACTGGTCCTGTTCCTGTCACCTGAATTAAAAGCACACATCTATGACTGCTACTGCTGCTGCACAATCCCCCGCCCCCCGAAGTAAACAAAGAAAAAAACTCACATGGCTGCTGGCACACTGAGGACTAATTCTGGGCTTCTTCTTCTTCCTGGAAGTCAAAATGTGGCGGGTGGGAGGAGCTGCAACTTGGGTGAAGTATTATTGGCTGAGGAGATGAGATGGAAATATCCCCCCCTCCTCCTCCCTGTGATGGTCGGGAGTCATGCAGCTGAGCAGCTGTGTTGTCCATAGCTGAGCCCTTCTCCACACAGTACAGAGCGATTCTCTGTGTGTCTGTCCCTCCAGCAGATGAGAGCTTACAGGAGGGAAGGGAAGGGATGTGCCGAGGGGGGAGGGGAGTCACCTGACCCACACAGCAACATGCTTTCAGAGAGGAGAGAACTGACTGTGTGCTCTGCTAGGGGGGGTCATCTCTGAGCTGTGTGTAGACTGCCAGCCACTCACCAGCGCCCCCTTCACACGGCGCCCATGGCCTGTGCTATGCCTGCCATAGCCTGGATACGCCACTGCCCCCCCCCCCCCCTGTCCGGGCACTTTCATAGACGGGTGATCTGTCTATCAAAGTGCCCGGACAAGGGGGAGTGGCTATATATGACAACGCACGGCGGGGAACACGCAGCTATTCAAATGAAAGCTGTTATGTTCCCCGCGTGCTGATAAACTAGACGGCGGGGGGGCTTGGCTCTCTCTTTAGGGACACATTTAAAAAAGAAAAAGTATCGGCATTGGCGAATACATGAAAAAAAGTATCGGTATTTGTACTCGGTCCTAAAAAAGTGGTATCGGGACAACCCCAATTGTGACCAACAATGGGGCACTGTGTACTCCTATTCGCCACAGATGGTCCCTTAAAGCCTAAAAGGGCAGTAAATTGGCCCTTTGCTTAGAAAGTTTGGAGACCCCCGAAGGATTGCTACTTTCTTCACATTTCCCTTGAAGTTGCTTAAAAAATTGGCTTCCTTAAATATCCTCCATGGTAGTGCCATCGCCCCCCCCGCCACCCAGTGGTGTATTTAGGATTCGTGCTGCCCTAGGCCTGACTAAACTCGTGCACCCCCTAATTTAAATATGAGCCACCCCTTCCTGTCAAGGCCACGCCCCTTTCTGTTTAACCACTTAGGGCCCGCTCATGTACATTTACGTCGGAACTTTAAAGATGGATAACTCGGTAACGGCAACAGCTGCTGCCACAACCAAGGTATCCATCTTTAGTGTGAGCGGTCCTGTACACGATAACGGGGGACTCCGCGGCGGATTCGCCACAAAATCACCGTTTTTTGGTGGCGGGAGAGGGGGCCCCCCCTCCCGCCGCTCTCCCGCGCCCTCCGCCGCTTACCGTTGCCGTCGGTAGCAGCGGAGGCGATCGGGTCTGTTCGGCGGCTGACTGGGGATGCGAGTGAGGGAAAAATTGCCCCCACCCGTCCCCATAGCTCTGCTGGGCGGAAGTGACGTCAAAACGTCAGTCCCGCCCAGCGTCTTAAAAAAAAAAAAAATTTTGGTCATTTGAAAAAAATTACAGTTTTCCAAAAAATTTTTTTTTTTGCATTTTAGCCTAAATATGAGATGTGAGTTCTTTTTGACCCCAGATCTCCTATTTAAGAGGACCTGTCATGCTTTTTTCTATTACAAGGGATGTTTACATTCTTTGTAATAGGAATAAAAGTGATCACATATTTTTTTTTTCAGTGTAAAAAGTAATAAAAAAAATAAAAAATAAATAATAAAACAAATTTTTTTTTTTTTTAAAGCCCCCCGTCCCGACAAGCTTGCGCGCAGAAGCGAACGCATACGCGAGTAGCGCCTGCATATTAAAACGGTGTTCAAATCACACAAGTGAGGTATCACCGCGATCGTGAGAGCGAAAGCAATAATTCTAACCCTAGACCTCCTCTGTATCTCAAAAAATGCAACCTATAGAATCTTTTAAACGTTGCCTATCGAGATTAAGGGTAAAAGTTTGACGCCATGCCACAAGCGGGCGCAATTTTTAAGCGCGACATGTTGGGTATCATTTTACTCGGCGTAACATTATCTTTCACAATATATAAAAAAAAATTGGGCCAAATTTATTGTCTTATTTTTTAATTCAAAAAAGTGATTTTGTTTCCAAAAAAAGTGCGCTTGTAAGAACGCTGCGCAAGTACGGTGTGACAAAAAGTATTGCAATGACCGCTATTTTATTCTCTAGGGTGTTAGAAAAAAAATATATATAATGTTTGGGGGTTTTAAGTAATTTTCTAGCAGAAAAAAAACTGTTTTAGTCTTGTAAACACCAAATCTGAAAAACACCTAAGGTCCTTAACCACTTGAGGCCCGCGCTACCGTCAGATGACGGCAACAGCGCGGGCCTCAATATCCAACATGCCGTCATTTGACGGCATGTCTTTCTGGCGTTCCCAGCGCGCGCTGTACAGCGCGCTGCGGGGAAGCCCTGTGTTGTCCGTGTCCCTTGGACACGGCCAATCACAGATCGCGGCAAACGGCCAATCAGAGCGGCCGTTTGCAATGCGATCTGTGGGCGAATGAGAGATGATCTCTCATAGATCATCTCTCATTGCCGGCTCACACAGAGACAATGTCCTGTCTCTGGAGGGGAGGAGCCCGATCTGTGTTCCTTGCTACATAGGGACACAGATCGGTCACCCCCCCAGTCACCCCCCCTCCCCCTACAGTTAGAACACACCTAGCATACACATTTAACCCCTTCCTCACCCCCTAGTGTTAACCCCTTCAATGCCAGTCACATTTATACTGTAATTAGTGCATATTTATAGCACTGATCGCAGTATAAATGTGAATGGCGCCAAAAATGTGTCAAAAGTGTCCGATGTGTCCGCCATAACGTCGCAGTACCAATAAAAATCGCAGATCACCGCCATTTCTAGTAAAAAAAAAATAATAAAAAATAATAATTCTCTCCCCTATTTTGTAAGCGCTATAACTTTTGCGCAAACCAGTCGCTTATTGCGATTTTTTTTTTTTTTTACCAAAAATATGTAGAAGAATACCTATCGCCCTAAACTGAGAAAAAAAATGTGTTTTTTTTTTAATTGGGATATTTATTATAGCAACAAGTAAAAAATATTGTATTTTTCTTCAAAATTGTCGCTCTTTTTTGTTTATAGCGCAAAAAATAAAAATCGCACAGGCGATCAAATACCACCAAAAGAAAGCTCTACTTGTGGGGAAAAAAGGACGTAAATTTTGTTTGGGAGCCACGTCGCACGACCGCGCAATTGTCAGTTAAAGCGACGCAGTGCCGGAAGCTGAAATTTCACCTGGGCAGGAGGGGGGTGTAAGTGCCCAGTATGCAAGTGGTTAAAGAGGAGGTTCACCCTAAATATACACTTTTCCAGGTGATCCAGCATACTGGCGTCAGCGCCAGTATGCTGTTTTTTTAAATGCTGCACTTACTGTATTATCTTCAATTTAGATTTATCTCCCCGGCGAGGGATGGTGCCTGTATAGCCCGTCACTGGTACCGAAAATACCCGATTTAGGACTCGGGTATTTCCGGCACAATACGGCGCCTGCGCACAGACCTAGGAGCCGACTGCGCAGGCGCCGTATTTCTCCGAGTCCTATTTCGGCTTTTTCCGGAGGGCGTGACGCGCCATAGAACTCGGAGAAATACGGCGCCTGCGCAGTCAGCTCCTAGGTCTGTGCGCAGGCGCCGGAAATACCCGAGTCCTAAATCGGGTATTTTTGGAACCAGTGACAGGCTATACAGGCGCCATCCCCCGCTGGGCAGATAAATCAAAATTGAAGATAATACAGTAAGTGGGGCATTTAAAAAAACAAAACAAAACAAAAAAACAGCATACTGGCGCTGACGCCAGTATGCTGGATCACCTGGAAAAGTGTATATTTAGGGTCAACCTCCGCTTTAAGTGGTTAAGACCCGTCCTGAAATTTTTGAGTGGGGACACTAGTTCTTAGAGCCTGGGGGGGGGGGGGGTGGATTCCCTTAATTTGCATAGATTTCCTCTCACTTCCTGTTTGGCTATGGGGCAGGAAGTGAAGGGAAATCTCTGCAATGGGACGAGATGGTAAAAATAAACCGTCAGGGGCTATAACCCGCCCTTACTCTATACAAAATGAAAAAAAAATTGCCTATAGTTCTACTTTAAAAGGTCACTAAAGGAAAAAAATGTTTTTGCTGAAATGACTGTTTACAGGGTATAGAGACATAAAAGTTAACCGATTCCTTTTCAAAATGATTAAACATAGATAAAAATCAATCATATAATGTACCTGCAGGTTAGTTTCACTTTTGAACTGGCTTCATGTTTCTGCAAAGTAGAAATAGACACACAGAACAAAAACAAACAAATCCAGGGCAGTGTTTTGTTTTTAAAATGAATCTGATTGGTTCTGGGAAGTTTTAGACACACAGTAATGACAGCTTAGACCACCGTGAGAAATCTCCCAGTATGGTGGTTATAAGGAAACAGACAAGCAGGAAGTGTGGATAACAGAGCAGGATTACAGCAACTTCAAAGCAAAAACGAACAATAGGGACATGAAACCAGTACTGCAGTAAGGTAAAGGAAGCTATTTAGCTAAAAAAAAAAAAAAAAAATTCCTTTAGTGACCCTTTAAGTATACATTTCTGATAAATTTATGGAGAGGACTGAGAAGATATAACCATGCCAATGGTGCAGCAGAAAACACATAGCACAGTGAGGAAGGTTTGTGGTCCAGGATGATAGGACAGTCAAAATTCGAAGCAGCTTGTGTTTCCGTGCTTCCCCCCTGCAAAGTGCTGCCCTAGGCCTGGGCCAGGATACAGCCTTGCCACCACCATGCCTGTTTTTATAATATTGAGAAGAATTTACCAGCAGAATTTGTCACCCATTGATTTTAATAGAACTCTGAAGTTCAGGTTTACTGAACTTTCGGTGAATCGCCCATCACTACTAATCACCAGAGCCCTAAAATGATATACAGTGAGTACCGTAGTTCTATATAAAAAGGATTATTTTTAGAGACTATTTAGCAGTGCTTTTTTCGATACTTTGTGGCTTGCCTTGTCTGCTGTGATCAATAAATCTCACTTTTTTTATGGCATTTTACCTCGGCGCTTGTTCACTTTCAATCAGTGGGAATAATAAATCTGTTATATGGAATATTTCTTTCTTTTATTCTTAGTGAAAAAAAATAAAAAATCAATGAGATCCTCGAGACTTTACTATAGAAAATATATAATGCATGTCATTTCCTGTCTTGCTGCAGAAGCCCACGCGCCACGGACAATAAACTCAGATTTCTAAAAGGTTTATTTTATTTTCTGTTTTTAAGCTTTGAAAAAACAATAAAATAAAATTGCGAAAATTATGTTAAATTAAAGCAACCTCTGCAAGGTCAATGAATGTGATGCCAGGGCAAGCCAACGTGCGGAGGGCTGCAGGGGCAAAAAAAGACAATATTTTTAGCTTTTTGCTATAATAAATATCCCAAGCCAACTTGCGGAGGGCTGCAGGGGAAAAAAAGACACAAGGGCTGCAGGGGCAAGCCAGCGTGCGGAGGGCTGCAGGGGCAAGCCAGCGTGCGGAGGGCTGCAGGGGCAAGCCAGCGTGCGGAGGGCTGCAGGGGCAAGCCAGCGTGCGGAGGGCTGCAGGGGCAAGCCAGCGTGCGGAGGGCTGCAGGGGCAAGCCAGCGTGCGGAGGGCTGCAGGGGCAAGCCAGCGCGCGGAGGGCTGCAGGGGCAAGCCAGTGCGTGAAGAGCTTCAGGGGCAAGCCAGTATGTGGAGAACTGCAGGGGCAAGCTAGTGTGTTATAGTATTGGAGTTTACATACACATGTACGTCTAAGGTGTGTGTATGTTACCATAGTGACACTGTACTACTCTGGGGGGTGATCAGGCATTTATTTTTTTCCTTACACTGCTATTGCTTATTACAATGTTGACTATCAGCAATAGTTTTAACTGTAATGAATGGCTTTCATTCATGACAGCTCGCTTACTATTGTGAACTGTGATTTGCTACAGCTGATCACATGGTACAGGATGCCAGGTACCATGTGATAGCTGTTGGCTAATCACAGCATCACAAAAATAAGCATGGCTTCCATTCATGACTATTTTGTTTACATTGTAATCATGTGATCGCTATGATTAGTCATATCGATTACATGACACCCCAGCCACTTACAGAGGGTGGGTAACGGGATTGCGCTGTTGCGGGCCCCAAGGCCACACCAGTGCGCATGTGGCAAGTGGTTAATATACTGCAGCTTACCTGTCTATAGATGAGGTGGCTGCATTATTTTTTTTTTTTTTTTAAGGCAGTGAATACAGAAAGTACCTGTCGAGCCTGCCAGAAATACTGGGGTTGATTTACTAAAACAGGAGAGTGAAAAACCTGGTAGAGCTCCATATAGTAACCAATCAGCTTTTAGGTTTTATTATCAAAGCCTAATTGAACAAGCTGAAGTTAGAAGCCGATTGGCTACCATGCACAGCTACACCAGATTTTGCACCTTGCAGTTTTAGTAAAACAACCCCCACAGTGTCCTTGTCACTTCATAAATAGAAAGCAAAACACAATCTTATCTTTATTGTGTAAACTGCTAATGACATCACATTACCAAGTAATGGAAATAGAATATAAATTGGCAGACATTTTTGAATTGCAGCCTGGGTGTCAATCAGTGTTGGCAACTGTCTGTATTTTTTTACGGACAGTTCGTAAAAACTAGCACTTGTTTCCCCCATTCGTAAACGTCCGTGGTTGCAGGAATGTGCCAGTAAAAATGGCCGAGATGGTTTTGGCTTGGAAATTCACATGGCGATTGGAGGGAGGGCCAGCCTTTGGGGTGTGCGACCTGTGCGACCGCACAGGGCGCCATGGGCAACAGGGGCGCTGTGTGGCCATCACAGCTCGCAGAATGTGAGTCGCAGCAGGGCCGGGCAGCGCTGCCACTAAGGCAAATTAGGAAATGCAGCCATCTAGGGTGCGCTGCCACCTAGGGGCGCCGCTGACTCTTGCCTTACCTCTTCCTCCTCATTGTCGCTCCCCAGGCTCCTGGCAGAGGATAGAGGGGCCCCGGACAGCCTCTTTGTGTATGTTTAGGTGACCAAGGGGCGAAGGTGAAGGGTGAAGATGGGGGGAGGGGCGCCACAGGATTAGCTTGCACAGGGCGCCTGAACACCTAAGGCCAGCCCTGATTGGAGGCAGGGGGTGATGGTGGCACCGCAGAGGGGGATGGAGGCAGGGGGTGATGGTGGCACCACAGAGGGGGGTGATGGAGGCAGGGGGTGATGGTGGCACCACAGAGGGGGTGATGGAGGCAGGGGGTGATGGTGGCACCACAGAGGGGGTGATGGAGGCAGGGGGTGATGGTGGCACCACAGAGGGGGTGATGGAGGCAGGGGGTGATGGTGGCACCACAGAGGGGGTGATGGAGGCAGGGGGTGATGGTGGCACCACAGAGGGGGATGGCGGCAGGGGGTGATGGTGGCACCACAGAGGGGGATGGAGGCAGGGGGTGATGGTGGCACCACAGAGGGGGTGATGGAGGCAGGGGGTGATGGTGGCACCACAGAGGGGGTGATGGAGGCAGGGGGTGATGGTGGCACCACAGAGGGGGGTGATGGAGGCAGGGGGTGATGGTGGCACCACAGAGGGGGATGGAGGCAGGGGGGTGATGGTGGCACCACAGAGGGGGATGGAGGCAGGGGGTGATGGTGGCACCACAGAGGGGGATGGAGGCAGGGGGTGATGGTGGCACCACAGAGGGGGTGATGGAGGCAGGGGGTGATGGTGGCACCACAGAGGGGGTGATGGAGGCAGGGGTGATGGTGGCACCACAGAGGGGGTGATGGAGGCAGGGGGTGTTAGTGGCACGGGGTGTTAGTGGCACGGCAGATGGTGGGGGATGGAGACATGGGTTGTTGGTGGCACCGCAGAGGGGGATGGAGGCAGGGGAAGATTGAAGGCAGGGGGAGATTATGGCTCCACAGAGGGGGGTGAAGGCAGGGGGTGTTGGTGGCAGAGGGGGATGGTGGCAGGGGGTGATGTGACTAAATAATTTGCCCTTATTATATCGAAAATAACAAAAATATGTTTTTTGGCCTAATGCAATTTAGTAACTTTTGTGAAATGCCAGTGAAAACATGGCGGCGCCAGTAAATTCGGGTGTCGTGCCAGTAAATTTCAATCTGGTAGGTTGGCAACACTGGTGTCAATCATGGCTCCCTCCATAGGTACAGTGGAGGAATGAGCGTCGTCACCCTAGGACTGGAAGTGTGTTATTCGCAGGATGAGCAGGTGACAATTAAAAGGGGGCAAAAAAGCCTAAGAAAATTAAATAGGAAACGAATGTAGCCACTGTGCCTAAGGACTGGATCTAATGGGGACATGCAGAGGGGCATGCACATTTTTCCAGCATTTTTGCTAAGGAAACTGTCAGGTAAATGTTACAATTTTAGGAGCCGATATATATTATTAAGCAGTTACTGTCACTTTTTCCAAACATTCACTGCAGGGAAATCAATCACTGTCATTTAAAATGTGTATGGGGAAGATTCACCTGCAATAAAAGTTTAGTGAAGGTCGCGTTCTTTGCTTTAGCGTAGAATGTGTCCCCGCTGATAACACATAACCGCTTACGAGGCCAGAGCTGCCACTGAAGCACTGAATACAAAAACTGCAGTAGGCGAAAATTTTATCTAAATTAACTGTCAAATTTGAGTATTGTTTTAAGGAAGAAAAAAAAAATCCAAACCGAAGCTCAGCTCACTTCTTTCTTCTAAAAAACACTTATTAAGCGCTTGCCGACCAGCCGCCATCATTATACTGCGGAAGGTCAGCACATTCCCGCGAACCGTCGTAGCTGTATGTTGGTCCCTTTAACCACTTAAAGGACCACCTCCTGCACATTTACGGAGGCAGAATGGCACGGGTGGGCACAGGCACATACCTGTACGTTGCCTTTAAGAGTCCGAAGCTTCATGACCGTGGGATCCGTGGACCCGATCGCCGCCGCTGTCCCGCAATTGGTCACAGGAGCTGAAGAACGGGGAGAGGTGAGTGTAAACACACCTTCCCCGTTCTTCACTGTGGCAGTGACACTGATCATCTGTTCCCTGATATAGGGAAGGACGATCAGTGACGTCACCCGTCCAGCCCCACCCCCCTACAGTAAGAATCACTCCCTTAGGGCACACTTAACCCCTTAGCGCCACCTAGTGGTTAACCACTTCACTGCCATTTTCACAGTAATCAGTGCATTTTTATAGCACTTTTCGCTGTGAAAATGACAATGGTCCCAAAAATGTGTCAAAAGTGTGTCCGCCATAGAATCGCAGTAAAAAAAAAAAAATATATCGCAGATCGCCGCCATTAGTAGTAAAAACAAAATTAATAAAAATGCCATAAAACTATGCCCCATTTTGTAAACGCTATAAATTTTGTGCAAACCAATCGATAAAATCTTATTGCGATTTTGTTTAAAAAAAAATATGAAGAATACGTGTCGGCCTAAAACGGAGGGGAAAAAAATAAAAAGTTTATATATATTTTTGGGGGATATTTGTTACAGCAAAAAGTAAAAAACATTGCATTTTTTTTCAAAATTGTCGCTCTATTTTTGTTTATAGCGCAAAAAATGAAAACCGCAGAGGGGATCAAATACCACCAAAAGAAATCTCTATTTGTGGGGGGAAAAAAAGACGCCAATTTTGTTTGGGATCCACGTCGCACGACCGCGCAATTGTCAGTTAAAGCGACGCAGTGCTGAATCGCAAAAAGGGGCAAGGTCGTTAACCTGCAATAACGGTCCAGGTCTTAAATGCTAAAGCGGTTCCGTGGCTGGCAGTCATTTGCAATTGCGGGCACGAGAGCCAGAACAGGGACGTGTGTGTGTAAACACACCAATACCGGTTCTGTGAGGAAAGACAGATCATGTCTTCCCACTAGCTAGGAACAGCGATCTGTCATCTCCTCTAGTCAGTCCCATCCCCCCCATGGTTAGAACACACAATAGGGAACACAGTTAGCCCCTTTGATCGCTCCCTTGTGTTAACCCCTTCCCTGCCAGTGTCATTTATACAGTAATCAGTGCATTTTTAAAACACTGACCGCTTTATAGAAGTCAATGGTCCCAAAAATGTGTCAAAAGTGTCTGATCTGTGTTCGCCGATCACCACCATTACTAGTAAAAAATAATAAAAATGCCATAAATCTTTCCTTAATTTGTAGACGCTATAACTTTTGCAGAAACCGATCAGAAGGATAAGATGAGCACTGCCAGAGCCCTACAAATGACTTCCAGCTGTTGCAGAACTACAACTCCCATGAGGCATAGCAAGACTGACAGCCACAAGCATGACACCCAGAAGCATGATGGGATTTGTAGTTTTGCAACAGCTGGGGTTCCGCTAATTGCATATCCCTGCTATAGAGGTTGCACATGCAGTCCAACTCCTCCAGGATGGCACATCAATACGTGTCATTGCCAGAAGGTCTCAAAAGCATGGAGGAGATTCCAGGAGACAGGCAGTTACTCTAGGAGAGCTGGACAGGGCCGTAGAAAGTCCTTAACCCATCAGCAGGACCGGTATCTGCTCCTTTGTGCAAGGAGGAACAGGATGAGCACTGCCAGAGCCCTACAAAATAACCTCCAGCAGGCCACTGGTGTGAATGTGTCTGACCAAACAATCAGAAACAGACTTCATGGGGGTGGCCTGAGGGCCCGGTGTCCTCTAGTGTGCTCTGTGCTCACTGCCAGACACTGTGGATCTTGATAGGCATTTTTCATTGAACACCAGAATTGGCAGGTCCGCCACTGGTGCCCCATGCTTTTCACAGATGAGAGCAGAGTTCACCCTGAGCATATGTGACAGACGTGAAAGGGTCTGGAGAAGCCGCGGAGAAGTTTATGCTGCTTGTAACATCGTTCAGCATGACCGGTTTGGTGGTGGGTCAGTGATGGTCTGAGGAGGCATATCCATGGAGGGAAGCACAGACCTCTAAAGGCTACACAATGGCACCATGACTGCCATTAGGTATCGGATGAAATCATTGGACCCGTTGTCAGACCCTACGCTGGTGCAGTGGGTCCTGGGTTCCTCCTGGTCCACGACAATGCCCGGCCTCATGTGGCGAGAGCATGCAGCCAGTTCCTGGAGAATGAAGGAATTGATACCATTGAATGGCCCCCATGCTCGTCTGACCTAAATCCAAAAGAATACCTCTGGGACACTGTGTTTCTGTCCATTATGATGGACTTGGGTGAGGCAGCCATGACAGCTACATATTTGCAGAACATACTTCTTTCCAGAACAGTGGAGAAAACCCCATATGAGCTATGGCACAATGAGAAACCAAGTGTAAAACACCTAAGAGTTTTTGGATGCAAAGCATTCATCTACATACCTGAAGAAAAACGCACCAAACTCCAAAACAGAGCATTTGAAGGTATCTTCGTTGGATACAGTGACAATGTCAAGGGTTACAGAATCCTAAATCCCAAAACAGCCAAGGTTACCATTAGCAACAGCGTAACTTTAATTGAAGATTTAGGGCTCTTTCACACGTGCGTTCCGTTTTTCGGTCCGCTCCGTGTGTCTGTCAGCTCAGCGGGGGGGGTCTCCGCTGAGCTGTCAGGCGGACAGGGCGGTCCCCGCACACTGTGCAGGGACCGCCCTGTCTCTCCTCCGCTATCCCCTATTGGGAATCGGATGGAAACGGACCGTCTGTCCGTTTGCATCCGATCCGTTTGGCCAGACGGAAGAAAAATAGGACATTCTTCCGTCCGAAAAAACGGATGCGGATCTGGCGGACGTTAGCGGATGCATTATCCGCTAACGAATCCGCTCCCATAGGGAAGCATTGAGGTCCGTTACCGGACGTCCAAAAAACGGACGAACGGAACGGACGTGTGAAAGAGACCTTAAGAGAGAATGTGATGACAACAGTAGAAACAGCAATAGAAGAGCATTGACCAACCCATCTCTGTAACTTCCGAACAAACAGTTGAAGTGAGTGTAGACTCAACCAGTACTGAAGAGCAGATACAAGAAGGCTCAGACACAAAACTGAGACGTTCAACAAGAGAAAACAAAGGTAAACCACCTATACGCCTCTCATACAAAGCGAGTACTGCCAGTATAAATGAACCTGTAAACTGGGAAGACATATCTCAACTTTCAGAACAAGAAGCAACTAAATGGATAAAGGCTGCTGAGGAAGAGATAAAATCCATGCATGACACTAAAACATGGACACTTACACAACTACCGCCCGGAAGATAAGCCATAAGCTGTGTAAATGGACTTTTAAAGTGAAATACAATGCAGATGGCACAATTGAACGATACAAAGCCCCCACCGCCGAAATACATTCAAGGCTCACAAAGAAGATTTAACAGGCTAAGCCTTAGTTGTTGAGAAGGGGTGTTGGAGATGCAACAAACCTACAGCTTAGTCTATTGTATATGCAGTATATGCAGATGCAGTTTAGAAAAAAGGACACAAGATACAAGATGTCGCTAATGCTCAATGATATGCTATGCTATGTGTTGTATTTCCTATCCAAAGTGATCTACTTGTTGATTGCTTTTTTCTGCATGGTTGTCTGTGTGTTGTTCTTACCATGATGTGGAGACATCTGTGTCTGTGTGTGATGATGTTCCAATGAAGAAGCCAGTTCCTGTTACTACACAAAGTCTGATCTCAACAGACTCCGCTGCACCTATCAATCGTACTCTGCAACACATCCGGTGCCGCCAGGTTGCACCTCAGTCTGTTCAGGAGCTCAGTGATGCTCTGGGAGGAAATACCCCAGGACACCATCCGTCATCTCATTAGGAGCATGCCCATATGTTGTCAGGCATGCATACAAGCACTTGGGGGGCCATACAAACTACTAAGGAACATTATGAGTTGTTGCAATAAAATTTTAGCAAAATGGACGAGCTTGCTGCATAATTTTTTCATTTAGATTTTTCTAGGCGTCTTTAAATTCAGCCCTCTGTAGGGGGATAATTTTCATTTCCATCAAAAGGTGTGCCATCCTTTCATTCCTAACACCTCACCCCGTACATATCAGTATAGATCCCAACACATTACCCAGTCCATATCAGTATAGATCCCAACACATTACCCCGTCCATATCAGTATAGATCCCAACACATTACCCAGTCCATATCAGTATAGATCCCAACACATTACCCCGTCCATATCAGTATAGATCCCAACACATTACCCAGTCCATATCAGTATAGATCCCAACACATTACCCCGTCCATATCAGTATAGATCCCAACACATTACCCCGTCCATATCAGTATAGATCCCAACACATTACCCCGTCCATATCAGTATAGATCCCAACACATTACCCCGTCCATATCAGTATAGATCCCAACACATTACCCCGTCCATATCAGTATAGATCCCAACACATTACCCAGTCCATATTAGTATAGATCCCCAACACATTACCCCGTCCATATCAGTATAGATCCCAACACATTACCCAGTCCATATCAGTATAGATCCCAACGCATTACCCAGTCCATATCAGTATAGATCCCAACACATTACCCCGTCCATATCAGTATAGATCCCAACACATTACCCCGTCCATATCAGTATAGATCCCAACACATTACCCAGTCCATATCAGTATAGATCCCAACACATTACCCAGTCCATATCAGTATAGATCCCAACACATTACCCAGTCCATATCAGTATAGATCCCAACACATTACCCAGTCCATATCAGTATAGATCCCAACACATTACCCAGTCCATATCAGTATAGATCCCAACACATTACCCTGTCCATATCAGTATAGATCCCAACACATTACCCAGTTCATATCAGTATAGATCCCAACACATTACCCCGTCCATATCAGTATAGATCCCAACACATTACCCAGTCCATATCAGTATAGATCCCAACACATTACCCTGTCCATATCAGTATAGATCCCCAACACATTACCCAGTTCATTCAGTATAGATCCCAACACATTACCCAGTCCATATCAGTATAGATCCCAACATTACCTGTCCATATCAGTATAGATCCCCAACA